>JAGGAT010001007.1:0-13101 GCA_017657195.1 Termitomyces sp. T70a | reverse complement strand
CATCCCAGCAGCTGCTGACAAAGCACAGGCCCCAGCAGTCCTTTACATAATCAGGTCACATGACTTCTGCCACTGCTCCAGCAGTCCTTTACATAATCTGGTCATGTGACTTTTAACACTATTTTTGGACCCTTGGCTCTGGGGAATCTTAGACTTGTTCTCTTTGGATTCCCCTCTGCCAGGTGATTACCTACCTACTATCTCTGTTATACTTACCTTCTAATAAACTTTGGATTCCCCTCTGCCAGTTGTGTGATTAGCCACAACCTCTGGAGGTTGCCCTTACACTGCTATTGGTTGCCAATAACCAATGCAATATACATGGGTGAGGAGGCAAAGATTGCCTGCCTGCACTCACAAGTTGGCTGGGATGGTATATACCACCCAGTCATACTACAGACTATATTGATGTGTCCCTCGAGGAATGCCCATGAACCCTGAGCAGGTACGCCTGCTCATACGAGTTACCAAGGAGAATGGTACCTCAATGGCTCTTTGGAAGTGCATCCATGCAGCGCTCCTTCTCCAGGAGTTCCATAGGATCTCCTTCTTCACACATGTTATGTGGCAGGACCAGTCTATGCGCTGAGTCCTTGACATCAACATTGCTAATGTTGTGCACTGCCTACCACGTGATGACAGGCACTGGCTACTGGTGCCTCTGCCTTCATGAGCGTCGGCCATGTTAGGCCAACAAGATAATTTGACTTGTGGTGCGGGACTAGCTCCAGCTCCCCACAAACACCACTCTGAGATAGACCGGTGGGTGCAGTATTTGCTGCACCATGGTCATCCCAGATCCCAGAACTTTGTGTCTGGGATCGCTATAGATATTGCAAGATGAGTTAGCCAAGGCACTGTCTTCAGCTACATCCTTGCTTGCATGCTGGCACCTACTGGTGCCCATGCACGTGCTGCGTATATAAGAGCCTTTGCTCTCATCACTGCCTGCCCACACCTCTATGCCAAGGCTGTGGATGCTTACAACAGGGAAAGCACGATGCCCTTCCAGGCCATCAACAATTATAGCTTTCCCCTGCACAGGCTCCACATTGAGCCTGGGCAATTCACTAACCTTGGCAATATGGAGGTGCTTTGCCACCTCCTTGTCAACAGGATTCCATGTATGTAGATGGACCATGTGTATACCTATGGCATGCGCTACCTAGACTATCATTGGTTTGGGAGTGGTCTCTATACTGACCTCTTTGCAAGCATTGACAATAATAGGCATTGACACCTGGAGCTCTACAGAACTCCAGGAACTTTGCCGGGGTACAATGGGTGGTATGAACCCACCCCTGATGATTGAGAACACTTTTGCGTTCTCATTCAACTCTTGGAGGCCCAAGACCTCCAGCCACTTTCAGATCAAGAGTGGCTTTGTTATGGCAAAGATGCTAGGTTCATATACCTTGCTAACCACCCAGCGGTGGCTATTCAGGCTGCACCGGCACCACCATCTCTGGTGATGACTGTGGTTCTGCCAATGGAACCTGACAAGTCCCTCATGCAACCAGATCCACCAGAGGAGACTACCCCCATAGTCTCTTCCCTGACTCCTGTACCAGACTATGGTACCATGCAGACAGAGGCACTTCCAGTGCCTCCACATGCTATGGTGGCGCCACCATTGTCATTTCAGACCTGTCCCCTGAGACAGGGCCTAGCAAGACTGCGACCAACGTTGCAGCTTCCAGGCTCCCAGCCAAGGCAACAAATTACCCTATCGCCTCGACTCCTCCTGCCTCAGTCAACACTGAAGTAGTGAGATGGGATGAAATGGTAGATGTAGTGGACCCTGCACAAGACCTTATGGATATAGAGGCTGCATAACGCAACCTCTGTGCTTGTCTAGGTGGACAGAACTGGACCCAGTAGGTCTCTCCAAGTTGCGTATCATGCCTATATGCAGCACAATATGTGCAATTAGACTGAAGCAGCCTGCTTTGGCCTTCTCTGCACTCCCGGACTGTTATCCTCTTTTGAGATTAACATATCTAGGATCATCAATGCTGCATTTGCCGCCATGCAGCTCCGTTGTACCCACTTAAAGAAAACCCTGGAATGAGCTAGGAGAAACTCTCCTGGATGCTAGAGGAGGATGTTTGCAGAGGGTGGGATGCTAATTCCCACCCTATACTCTGATCTTATTCCTTGAATAAAATCCACCAGGGTTTCATTCTCTATTCTTTTATTTATTCAATGAGACCTGCAATGGTCTCATGAGGGGGGTATGTAACGGATCGTATTCATTACAGCACTTAGTATAAAGTACTCTTACTTTATCACTATCATTATTTATTGATTATGTAATTGTTAATTAGTATATAAGTATTGAGGTTACCTTATATAACCTCAAGTAGTCTTTTTTGCACAACCATAGCCAGAATCAATAGATAGGTTCTGACTTATGGTCTTGTGTGTGAAAGGCTCAGTAACCTTGTTACAGGATTGGTCACTGATAGCAACCATATTAGATCAAGCCCACACTATTGTGGGGCACTTTGGGTATCAGAAGACACTTGACTATGTGTGCCAGTCATACTTGTAGCCACAGATGGCCAAGGAGACAAGTCAGTTTTGTATGACATGTGAAGTGTGCCAATGTTCAAAGACATTGAACCAGAATCCAGCTAGGAAGCTACATTTGCTTCCAGTTCCAGTGAAACCCTGGGACTCTATAGGCATAGACTTTGTTGGACCATTTCCTGAATCATGTGGCTTTAACTACCTCTGGGTAGTGATATGTTACATGGCCAGTATGGTCCATCTCATTCCAGTCATCACTATGATGACAGCATCTGAACTTTCATGGATCTATCTCAAAGAGATAGTATGTTTATATGGCTTGCCTAGCTTGATTGTAAGTGATTGAGACTCCAAGTTTACTTCCAAATGGTGGAAGGAATTGCATAGATTACTAAGAGCAAAACTGCTCATGTCAATGTCATTTCATCTGCAGACAGATGGCCAGACAGAACAATTGTAACATTGCACAAATCTTCTGAGTATTTGTATATCCCAATCAGAAGGACTGGGTTGACTGTATTTCTATGGTCAAGTTCACAATTAATGTGAGCGTGTCTGAGACCACAGGGTATGCACCCTTCAAACTACAGTGGCTACATGCCATTTATGATAAAGGAGCTTTGTAGCAATGAAGTTATACACAAGGGGATCAAGGACTTTGCGCAAACTGTGCTGACAAACTTAGCAAATGCACATGATGCAATTATAGAGGCTTGCATGTTTCAGATGCATCATGCAAATGACCACTGCAGCAGTGAGCTAGATATTGCTAAAGGAAGCTTGGTCTACCTTTCAACCAAGAATTTGAATCTGCTGAAAGGCAGAGTGAGCAAGTTGTGTATCAAGTGAGTGGGACCATACAAGGTGCTAGAGGCTGAACTGAACATCTCAAACTATGTGCTTGAGTTACCGACAGCATTACAGGCATGGCAGATTGTGCCTAAGTTCCATGTGTTGTTGTTGTGACCGTATGTGGATAACAACAATGCGCTGTTTCCCAATTGTGCAACACCCAAGCCTTATGATTTTGGTACAGCCAATGACCAAGAATGGTTTGTCAATGACCTTATAAGTCATTGGTGGGATGAAGGAGGGCACCTCAAATTCAAGGTGCAGTGGAGCTTGGGAGACATGATCTGGGAACCTCTGGCAAGTTGCAAGGACCTTGCAGCTTTGGACAGGTATCTAGTGCTGCAGGGCATGAAACACTCACAACAACTGGCACAACATGCTAACATGCATGATGGGGATAATGGTAGCTGGGTCCAGTCAAGTTACCAGACTTTGTGAATGTTTGGCCACCAGCAGAGTTAGGAGAATTTTACTCACCTAGTGCTTCATCACACAACACATCAAGTGTCATATAATAATAGTGAGAAAAATGGCCTACTGGGGCCCTAGCCAGCCTGGACAGAGCTTGAGAAGCTCTGGTGGGGGGGAGAACCTCTACAGGGTCAACAACAGCACCATGTAGCATAGCTGCAAGGCCAAAATCAACCAGACTATAGACAGCAACATCCATATGTCGAGAATGTTTTGTATCCAGGACAAGAGGATCCGCTCCCATATCAGATGCCCTACTACTCAGCAGATCATGGCAAAGGAGCAGCCTATGGGCAACCAATGGTGTATATGGATGTAGATAAGGAGGGGTACTATGGATGCCCAGCACAACAGTCATATGCAAGTGTGGTGGTGCAGCCAGTGCTGCCACTGAGATTGGCAAGGCAGGAAAATGCACTGTATGCACAACCAGTGAACAAGGCGCTATTGCAGCACCTGGAGCTAGCAGGGCAACCTGTACCGGTGATGGCAGCTTTTCTTCAAGACAACTTGGCCATTGTTGTCATTGAGGGACTTCTTGATCAAATTGATATGATGAAGAAGCAGCATGTGACAGCACTGAAACATATAAAATGAGCAGGAAAATGCAAAGCACCTGCATATAAGGACCTGGTGGTAGAGCCCAAAAGGGCTAGAGCTCTAGTGAGGCAACCCCAGGAGGGTGTGCAGGCCACAGTGCCCGCTATAGTATGATCTCCCACTACAACTACTGCCATCCTCTTCTTTGTCAGTAACTGTGTCTATTCCAGCATGGCCAGTAGCGGCCATGCACCAACATTTACAAGAGCCAGATGTCCTGGCATTAGTAAAGAGTCCTTGGGCTGAACTGTCACTAGAGTTGCACAATGAGGTCATGGTTGATGCTTCAGTATTGCAGCAGGAGTGTAAGGTTGAGGCATGCCACATGCCTACTATGAGTATCCAGGTTGGACTGAGTAGCCAGAGAGTGGCGCTTCCAGCACCTGAAGTTCCTGGGAGGAAAGTTCAGCATGTTGCAGCAGCGAGTTGCAGGCTTGCTGCCTCTATGCATGCCCCAGACATCCCAGGGCTCATCAAGCATTGTCAAGGCTAAAAGCCTCCAATAGATGTATTCAAGTTGGATGTTGTGGACTTTTCTGACAATGTGCCCAATTGAACTGGTCGAGCTCAACTCTTGTTTATGCATGCCATGGCACCTCCTCCACAGTTTGCAGTGATCACAGTGACCACCAACCCAAGAATGGCAGAGCAGTATGATGAGTTAGTGGCAACCCAACAGAAAACTATGGCTGCTTCCAAGGGCAAGGAGAAGGCAGTAGCAGATATCAAGGATGAAAGTGACTATGGGCAGTCCTTGTCAGAGGACAAGCAGGAATCAGAGGAGGGTGAATTGGCTGTGCAGCGCTTTCAGCACATGCAATGCAACAAGAAACTTGCCACAAAAAAGGCAAATGCAGCAAAGGCCATGGCTGCTTAACAACTTCAGGCAACAAACAATTTCTCTGGATGCATTCCCAATAGACTGGGAGTTAAAGTGTGGGGGCCACTCGATGTTGAGCAGCTCAACTTGTGCTTCAGAGGAGCACTGGGTGATTGCATGTACTATTCCTTGTACAGCAACACTGTCCTTGTTGGAGCTGATGCCAATAGGGCAGCAGCCTTTGAATTTAATATGCACCATCAGGTGAAAGTGCCTGCAACTATTGTTTATAAATACACCCCACATGGGTTGCCACACACACCATATGAGCTAGAACAGCTCTACAAGCACTACGCCAACAAGCACGTTCCCCACCATGATTGCATTGTCATGTATATGTTGATTTCCAAGCTGCTGCTCTTTGCGCAGCATTTGGATGATACCCTGCATGATTGTACTATGCAGATTATTTTTGCTGATCCCATATACTGGGATCTTAAAAATCCAATCTGAGGTCCTGAAGATATGGACCTCATAGAGCAACGACATATTCTAACATGCTTCTTGCATGTGAAAGAGGACAGAACATTGGTGTCGTGCATCATGTGCACACTAGACCCATCTTGCCCATTTGACCTCAAACAGGTAGTGCAATATGTGGATATTTGGATGACTAGGTCTGGAGAACACCTGGCAGGAGATTGCTTTCAATTTTGCATTTCATATGCACTGGCAAACTCTGTTTGGATTTGCATTGTGCCAAGCTCTCTGCACCAACAGTGCAGCCAAGTTGACAGTGATGAGGAGGTTGGTGCTAGTAATGGCATGCCTGGGGATGTATCGAGAGGCAGTGGCCTCCTATAATGCAGCATTTTTGGAAAGACTGCTGATGGCCCAGTATGGGTCCTATCTCAACATTATACAAGTACACATGTCCAACAACCAGGCATGTAATTTCTCTGACAACAATGTGTTACATGTCTTATTACACGATTGTATCCTGCTGGACTGGGTAGATCACACCTATATGTACGGTGTTGTCTACTTGGAACAGCAGTTTCATAGCCCCACAATGTCATTAGACATCTTTTGAGAGGTTGATGATGAATGCATTGAGCGCCTTTCTTGCTATGGCACCCCTCCTGCCATCCCACAATGGGATGGATGGAGGGAGATGACAGAAGATGATCACTATTGTCTAATGTTTAAGTGCGATGAGGAGCGCTTGATGTCTGGCTCTCCTAAGGCTAAAGGCCTCTATTATTTCATTGGCATGGACCTTAACCAGGTCCATCTCTGGAAGTGCATAGCAGCTCATGGTACAATGCCTTCAGTAACTGCTGTAACTAACATTGCACTAACTGAGTTAACAATGGTAGATGCCAAAGTTGCGTTGGGTCCATTGACCCCACTGAGAACAGAATTGGTGCCACTTGCTCCTGCAACTAACATTGCACTCAACAAGGTGGCCATGACAATGGAATTGGGCAAAGTGCCAGATGAAAATGAGGGGTTGTGAGACCCTAGTTACCTGTAGATAACCACAAGTTGTTTTGACTTGAAGCCAGCTACTAATGCATGATGATTCTAGATTTCTAGTCTTGTCTGTACAGTACTTTTAGCAGTCCTATTGGACCATGTATATAGATAATGCTATGGCATTCAAGCCACTCTTATTTCAGTGTATTGTGCACATGGGCACACACCCCTTCAGAGTGACATGTGCTTCAAGATGTCAGTGTGCACTTAGATCATTGGCCTTAAGGCCTTGTCTGCCATCGGTGTAAGATATACTGACTTAAGTTTATTCAAGTGGAATGACTGTATGTCAAGGGGTGCATGATAATGCTTTTGGCTTGGTTGTTAGACTGATTTATTGGTCTTAAAGGGGGGTATGTAACTGGATCATTACATCATGATGACCTTATTCTATTAATTGTCAGGCATGCAATGCTAATTACAGTATTGAGCTATTATGTAAGACAACATTTTGTATTCACAACATATCTAGTCTAATCTGATAATTCAGTCTGATTCAGCTACTGCATGAAGCATGCAAGATTGTTCTAACTGTAGCCAATGGCTACAGTACTGACCTTACTCTGCTTGCTTGTTTAGCCTACAATGCTAAAGCAGCTTTGGCCACAACATCTTTCTGGGCACCTTCCCTGTTGCCTCAATGAATCTCTTGTAGAATGGGTACTTTCTCACCTTGAACTGCTATGATCTCCATGGCACAAATGGCAAAGAGTTCAGGTCAGAGAAGAACAATATTTCTGTTGTTATCTGCTTGGTCAGCCCATCAGGATAGTGCATCAGGCTTGCCCATGCTTCATCCTGGCTTGTGATGCAGTGAGAAGTCAAAGTTGGCCAGATACAAGGACCATCAAGCTTGCCAGTGGTTGAGCTTCTTAGCAGTCCAGAAGTAGCACTTATGATAATCTACGTTGTGATTTCTCTTGGCCTGGAATGCAAACTTATTCCTGTGCTTATGTCAAATCCTGCAAGACTTGCGCCTGCACCAAACACGCTACCCACAAACTCTATGGTCTTCTCCAACCTCTTGACATTCCTAACCGACCTTGGCAGTCTGTTTCAATGGATTTCATTACAAAACTCCCAGTATCATATGGCTATGATTCCATCTGGGTCATTTGTGACCAAATGACCTGAGCCGCACACTTCATTCCAATCTGTGAATCCATGGACACCCCTGAACTGGCTCGACTTTACCTTGATCGCGTCTTTCGTTACCATGGCTTCCTGCACTCCATCATCTCTGACCGAGGCACAATCTTTATATCCTCTTTCTTAACTAACCTCATGTCCCTCGTGGGTACCAAAATGCGACCCTCTACCACTTATCACCCTCAAACTGATGGTCTCACCAAACATACTAACCAAACTCTCGAAACATACCTCCGTACATATACTTCCTATCAGCAGGATGACTGGGTCAACTACCTGGCTATGGCTGAGTTTTCATTTAATAATTGAGTTAATTCATCCACCCAGCAGTCACCTTTCTATGCAAACCTAGGCTACAACCCCGATTTTGAAATTTGTCTTACAGAACGAATCACAAATCCAGCAGCAACTGACCTTGCAAATCACCTTGAAGAAATTCACATGGAACTTCGCCTTGAATTGCAGCACGCCAATGATTATATGGCATTATACTATAACTATAATCGCCATCGTACTCCTGCACCCGAATTTAAACCTGGTGATTCCGTTTGGCTTCTTCGTCGGAACATCAAGACTACTCAACCTTCTAACAAACTCGATTACCGCCGACTTGGACCATTCAAAGTACTATCTTGCCACGGTCTCTCGTCTTACCTCTTGGAACTTCTGAAATCCTATTCTCGACTTCATCCCGTTTTTCACGTTTCCCTTTTTGAACCCTTTACACCATCATCTATTCCCAATTGGACTAATTCTGCTTCCATCTCTCCAACAGATATCATCCCCGAACAAGCACGCGACATTTCTACCATCATAGATACTCAGAAAATTGGGTGCCGATACGATTATTTTGTTGCCTGGAAAACTCTCCCAGACTCCAAAAACTCTTGGGTTCCTTTTTCAGACATACCCTCCGAACTTCACGAGACACTTGAACATTGGCACCGTCAAAATCCTCGTTGCCCTTGTCCATCTCAGATCTACTTCGATCACGAGCCTACACCCACCACCACTCTGCCCGAACCCATACCTTTCTCAGACTCCATCATTCATCATCCTACGTGGCCAAATTCTCCACCACCAGCACCTTCCCAACGTAAGTTCGAGCCTCCACGTCAAACCACAACCCAATCTGGCCATATCACACATCCACCTAAGTCCAGAGACTACGCCGACTCAGTCCTTAAAGGAGGATAATGTCACGATTCTATCGTAACACCAAGTCTCATCCAATTTCCGCTTTATCTTGACCCACCTTGAGTCGTTGATTTTCTACTCTTGTCCCTTTGACTCCCCTTTTTCATTACCTCCTAGATATGAACAATCTCCTTATTCCTCTCCTTTTGCTATTTACTCTAACTACGAACATTTACATAATGTTAGACAATCTCATTTATTCCATCCCTTTAATCATTTCTCCTATCGCCTAATATTGTATAAAACCTCATGTATTCGTCCATATACGGTGTGCAATCAACACACGTCTTGCGCACTACCTGTCTCAATCCTAAGTCACTTCATCAAGCTTATCTAGTTGCTCTTATCAATTATTCGACCAAGTCCCTGACATTATATCTATATTACCTACATACCCACTGACTGTACTATAGACATTATACTTATATTTAATCTGTCTAGGTCACTATACGAAGGGTCTGGAATTCTAACAGTTATCCTTAATGCTGATAAGTCTAAATTAAAACATTGGTCCTATCAGTTTGGAAGAACAAGTTTGACAGCACCACTAGCTAATTACTTTGTAGTTACCATTGTCAAACTTCCTGTTTACCATATAAGGATAATGGTTTGAGTTAGTGTTCCTTTATGGAATGCGTGAAGTATAGATAGGTCTGAGACTTTATATAATGATGCACGTCAGTAGGAACCTTACAGGAAAGCTTGAATGAGAAACGTTCTTGATTATTGAAGTAACAACATGCAAAAAAGGAGCTATTCATTGTCTTATAACTATGGACATGGTACCCCCATCAACATCCTAATCTTTCATTACTTCTCGGCCTATGGTGGGCGTAGGGGTTTTCACCTCGGAGGATACATCTTGAATGAACCGTCCAGGCCAAAATGGAATATAAACAACAACTGCGATGAAAAGAGGAAAAGTATCCAATCCGTAGAAGAATGCCTCTGAAGTGGCTAGACGTCCCTGAAAGCCTTCGGAGAGCTCAACTACACGATACCCTGATCGAATCTATTTCAAAGAGGTTAAGAAATACACTCGAGTTCGAGCATATACTTGCCAGGATTCCTACACAGCTGATCATCAGCATGAATGCCAATGCTCGCCAGTCTTTATACCAATGTTCATGCTGATCCCTTCTCCATACTTCGGGGGTGTAGTTATACACCCTGTACAAGAAAAGCAGATATATACAGAAGAAGATGAAGAATGAGAACAACTGGAGGGCAAGGCCGGCTAAGAATACCTGCAAAAAATCGGTCACGTCAAGGCCAACGAGGAAGTCCTTGAATCACGACACTTAACATGTGATCCTGTCAGTTGACGATGGGGGTCGTTTGCTGATACAGCAAGAGCACCACCACTGGCCTTATGTTGATATTGATATATGATTGAACCTTTAGAAAATGTAGACATACCTGTATGAGAAAGGTCGTAATATCAGATGAGACAAAGGCCAAAGTAATCCTATGCGCTGATATGAACAAAAGATGCGAGGAATTCAAGTGCAACGCCAGACGCCCCAAAAGGATGTAATCTGCAGCAATAAAAGCGCAGGGCTGTGACCATGACCAGTTTAACTGACAGGATATTCAAGACGCTTGCTCGTACCGAAAGAACGACGAAAAGGTATTCTGTGATATACCATCCTTTGGACTCGGGATGGATGTGAAGAGCGAACCGAGTGGCAAGTCCAAAAGCAAATGCTGGTCCGGAATTTGAGCCTGGAATTGATAGAAACGGTGCATGACGCACTGTAGGCACCAATAACCATAGATAACATCCATTTTGCCCCGTATCTCCTCACAGATAATGATTGTGAGATAGCTACCACCATTACGAGAGCTGGCCGGGATTTCTGGGATTTACGAAAGAAGTGAAAGATCATGGCTTACAGGATGCCACAGCTGTTAGGGCATTGCTAGTAATATATTTCAGAGGATTGAAAGGATCATGTTTTGGGTCAAGGAAAGGGTTCGCCGGATGAGGGATGTCGATATGTCTTGACGCTGTGACAGATACCATTTGTAGACATGAGGAAAATACAACGAGGAGAGATGTACTCATTCGGACACTGAGAGCACCACCAAGGGAAGGACTTTAGAGAGGTCAACCCCTCTTTTTCCTAAATACTCGAGAGTAAACCAGCCAAGAACATGCGCGGGCATTTCGGAGTGGGATTTCAATACCGGTCTTTCGGTTGCAAGTGATCATTAAAGTAGACTTCGCTGCGCATAACACCAAAGTGAGTTAAGTATGAGTAAGTTTTTGAGGCAGATGGATTGATTAATAAAAAGAAGCTCCCGAAAACATCTTGTACGTTGTACAGTATTGGACAAGAGACCACGTTTCAATGTTGAAACCAGATAAGGTTGTTCGGGTACAGCCTCCGGCACTTACGTAATTGACCTACGCACTAACAAAACTAACACCATTGGTATTTTAGGTCCTTAAACATAATATTCTGGACATGTACAGTCATGGACAAGGAAAAAACAAACTTATCAGCGGCTGAATGAGTTAAAATACTAGCAATATGAGAGCTTCAGATTTGAACTCAGGATGCGAAAATTGCGTAGAAACACACATTCGACAATTTTTCCCACGAGCATATCGAGCAGCCAAAATTTTTGAATGAATGGATGAATCGTAGCAGCGGCAAGCGCCATTCCAACTCATCAAAGTGTAAACGAACATAGCAGCATGCATTCATTGTAATAAAAAAAATAAAAAACTCAAGTTTAAGATTCGGTCCACATATCAGAGGGTTGCTAAATGTTTTTGCCAGTAGAGGTATTTAGCTTGATGTGCTGAGAGGGAAAGTCATTCGGAATATCTTGTAAAGTTTGCTTAAAAGAGAGCAAACAGTTTGAGAGAAAATGCAGAGTTTTTGCTACACATTTGTTCGACCTTGTTAAACCACTGGATATTCATAGTAAGAGTAAGATAAAAAATATAAAAGGAAGAAAAAAAATAGACTTGTGTTCCCAGAAAAGCAAAAGTTTGTCCAAGTGAACCAACAGTGTGTTTTGTGACTAATTTTGACAGTGTGAAAAGTGATGCTGGCCTTCACTAAGTGACCTACTTGAAACAATCCAGGATATACTTCCTTTTCTTTTCAGGAACACTGCAAGGAATGAGTTAGGAAGAATCTGCTAGGTACAAAGAATGCACCATGTGTCAGGATCAGGAACTAATTCTTCAAATGCAATGACATTATCATCAGTGTGAAAATAGATGCCTTTTGACAGAATGCAGGAGAGAGAGCCATATAATTATGTAGCATTTTGAAAAGAAAAAATAGAAAATGTATTAACAGGTGAATAACATTGTTGGTGTGCACAAACAGCACAAATATTAGGTAAAAACCAAGCAGAAGCTTTATAATCATTTTCAGCATAATTTTATCATTTGGCATAGAAGGCCACTCACTTATATTTCTATTGTGCTCCTCAATATCTAGCTTTGTCTTTAGAACTTGTTTTTCAAGCTTGAGCCAATTTCATCTGATCCTTATAGGTTTTGATTTAATCATTATAAAAAAGACCAAGAACAGAAACTAAATTGATACTATATTCTAATTTAAAAAGAAAATATGGGATCATTTTTGATCTTGAACCATTACCTGCACACCATGGGTGTAATGTTGTTACTGAGCCTTTCACACACTAGACTGTAAGTCAGAACCTATCTATTGATTCTGGCTACAGTTGTGCAAAAAAGACTACTTGAGGTTATCTATAGTATATGGGACAAGTGTTTCGTGGGAAATTGAATGATGACTAAAATTGGTCAGCGCTGACTAAGGAATCTCCTTTTAGGGTAACAGCATAGATAGTGCTCGAAAAAATTTGAGAAAATCACTGAAAAATCAGAAAAATTTTGAGGATTATTGATACAGTAGTTGAATTGTTTTTGGGGGTTTATAAATGCTTAAAAA
>JAGGAT010001006.1:0-13134 GCA_017657195.1 Termitomyces sp. T70a | reverse complement strand
GACTCTGGCAGAGGGATCCTTAGACTTGTTCTCTTTGGATTTCCCTCTGCCAGGTATTTACCCACTTACTATTCCTGTTATATTTACCTTTTAATATACTTTGGATTTCCCTCTGCCAGTTGTGTGATTAGCCACAACCTCCGGAGGTCACCCTTACACATTCCCAAGAAAGATGGGACACTAAGGACTGCCTTGGATGCGTGACAGCGCAACAACAATACTGTCAAAGATGTGATGCCACTTCCTCATCAAGAAGTCATTCACAAAGATGTCGCGAAGGCTAAGTACAGGTCAAAGATCAACCTGACGGATGCTTACAAACAAGTACACATATGCGTGCAAGATATCCCAAAAACTGTGTTTGCATCCCTGATGGGGACATTTGTCAGTAACATCATGCAAATTGGCGACTGTAACGCGCCAGCTACATTCCAGAGGTTGATGACCTCTATATTCTGAGACGTTATTGGAAAGTTTAAGCATGTCTATCTAGACGATATTTTCATTTATTCAGACTCCATAGAGGAGCATGAGCGGCACTTACGAGTTGTGTTTGAACAACTGCGTGAAGCAAGCTTATATCTCAAGTGGAAGAAGTGCGAACTATATGCACAGAGCATTGACTGCTTAGGGCACGTCATAGATGTGCAGGGTATACACCCAGACTCAGATAAACTTGATCATATTTGAGAGTAGCAAATACCATGTAATTACAATGATATCCAATGCTTTGTTGGATTGGTTAACTACATTGGTAACTTTTTACCAGACGTAACTGCATATACCGGCCCTCTCATGGCCATGACCCAGAATGGGTCTCCGTTTCACTGGCGACCGCTACATCAGCGGTGCTTTGAGATGATTAAACAAATCTGCATGAAGACACCAATTATTTGCCCAATCGATCTGCGTCTCGATGAGCCAATATGGCTCATCTGTGATGCGTCGAAGACAGGCATAGGGGCCATGTTTGGCCAAGGGAAGACTTGGCAAACCTGCAGACCTGCAGGCTTTATGTCACGCAAGTTTACAACTGCGCAACAGAACTATGCAGTACACGAGTTAGAGACACTCGCTATCTTGGAAGCCCTCCTGAAATGGGAGGATAAACTCATGGGATATAAGATCCATATTATAACGGATCATAAAGCATTAGAGTTTTTCAAAACTCAAGTACACTTGTCTCCACAACAGCATTGATGGATGGACTATATGTCACAATACCAGTTTGACATAACATATGTCAAAGGGGAGCTGAATAAAGTTGCGGACTGTTTATCATGATACTTCAAGAGTGATACTCATGACAATGTTTACGATGTCCATGACTTTGTCCAGGCAGACAAGCGTATTGATCCTGATGGAGAGGATCTGCCGTTGCATCAGTTCCAGGAGATAGCGGAACGTCATGTAGAAATTCAAGCCATGCAGGCTCACACGTTGCGCCATAGCAAGCGGCTTCAGGAGCAACTAGAAGCCCGAGACCTCGAAGCTCAAGGTTTTGCTGGTGCAGAACCAGCCATTACACGGCCAATGGAAGAACCATCGTCTAGTAATGACAATCCAACAGTGGAACAGGTGCTAGGCATCGCTGATCCTAGCCCTAGAACCACTGATCTTGAAGACGTGCAGTTGCGCGCGCACATCCAGAAAGGATACTCACAAGACAAGTTCTACATTGAGATACTCAACAAGCCCGCGGAGCATCCGCGCTTTGTCATTGAACATAAGCTCATCTATATGGTGAGCCCTGCTGGTGCAAAGGTGGTATGCATACCACAGGATAGGTTGTTAATCACAACTATTCTGGATCAAGCCCATTGTATTGTTGGGCACTTTGGATATCAGAAGACAGTCAAATACGTGCATCAAACATGGTGGCCACAAATGGCCAAAGAGACAAATCAGTTCTGTGTGACATGTGAATCATGTCACCGTTTAAAGACTTCAAACCAGAAGCCAGCTGGAAAGCTACATTCACTTCCAGTCCCAGTAAAACCCTGGGACTCTATAGGGATGGACTTTGTTGGACCATTTCCTGAATCATGCAGTTTCAACTACCTATGGGTAGTGATTTGCCGCATAACCAGTATGGTCCATCTTATCCCAGTAAACACGACAACTAAGGCGTCGGAGCTATCTTGGATCTATCTCAAAGAGATAGTATGCCTACATGGCCTACCTAGCTCGATTGTAAGTGATCGAGACTTGAAGTTTACTTCCAAATGGTGGAAGGAGCTGCACAAGCTGCTTGGAGCGAAGTTGCTCATGTCAACTTCATTCTATCCACAGATGGATGGTCAGACAGAGTGCATGAATCACGATGTTGTGCAGATTTTTTGAGCATTCGTCCAGCCTGATCAGAAGGACTGGGTCAACCGACTGCCCATGGTGGAATTCGCAATAAATGTGAGTGTGTCTGAAACAACAGGGTATGCACCCTTTGAACTTAATAGTGGCTATATGCCATCCATGATCAAGGAACTTCGTACTGACAAGGTGATCCATCGAGGAATCAAGGACTTTGCGCAGAATGCGCTAACCAACCTTGCAAATGCACATGATGCAATTATTGAGGCTTACGTCTTCCAAATGCGCCAGGCAAATAACCGCCAGGGAGATGAACTGGCTATTGACAGGGGCAGTTTGGTGTACTTGTCCACCAAGAACTTGAATTTGCCCAAGGGATGGGCAAGCAAGCTGTGCCCTAAATGGGTAGGACCGTATAAGGTCCTGGAAGCTGAGCTGAGCACGTCAAACTATGTGCTCAAGCTGCCGACTGCGTTGCAGGCACAACAACTTGTGCTGAAGTTCCATGCATCGCTCTTGCAACCTTATTTGGTGAGTAACAATGCACTATTTCCAAATCGCGCAACACCAGAACCTTATGATTTTGGCACCGCCAATGACCAGGAATGGTTTGTAGATGACCTCATAGGTCATCGCTGGACTCAGTCAGGAGACCTCAAATTCGAAGTGCGTTGGAGCTTGGAGGACACCACATGGGAAGCCCTGGCTAACTGTAAATCGCTAGCAGCAATGGATCATTACTTAGAACTGCAGGGCATTAAATGCCCTCATCACCTCGCATGACGTGCATAGAGCGCATGGTAGCCAGAATTTGGCTAAGTCTGAATGGCCAATGGGGCTGTGTGGCCATGTTGATCACGGACAATCCCAGTGGCTGGACATTTGGCTACGTTTGGGTGTGTGGTTGTATTGACCACAGACCTTTCCAAAGCCGTGTGCCATGTGGCTGAGAGTTTGTAAGTGTTTGTCCACCTAGCGGACTTGGGAAAGTTTTTTTTTTTTTCTTTTTTCTTTGTTGTAACATGTTGTTGACATGTAGACTGGAGTAAAAAATGGCCTATCAGGGCCAGCCTAAGCCTGGGCAGAGCTCACAGAGCTCTGGTCGGGGGGGGGAGACCTGCACAAGGTCAAAACCCGCAACTTTTGAGAACACAGCAATATGCGGCCGTTACCTTATCAGACGCCCGTCCATTCGCGAATGGACATGGATGAGGAAGAGCACTACGAGCACCAGGAGGAAGAAGGACACTATGACCGCATGCACCACATGGGGCCAAGCTGGCCTCAGAGAGGAGTGCAGTCATATGCGCACGTAGTGGCGCAACCACAGATTGAGGAATATGCACCACAAGCGCAAATGAGCATGGGGACTGAGAGATTGCTGGGCCATTGGGAGGCAGCAGGGCAACCAGTGCCCATGACGGCAAGCTTCCTGCAAGACAACCTTGCAGTCATGGTGATGGAAGGATTGCTCGACCAGATTGAGCTCATGAGAAGGCAGCGCATCACGGCACTGGAACAGATTGAGCACGCCACAAAGCGCAAACTTCCCATTCATGAGGGATCAAGTGTGGAGCCCAAACAGGCACGACCACAACCACCATGACTGGTGGAAGCTGCGCAGGCAGTAGCACCCGGGTCAGCTCGCCCAGGTCCAGCAGTGGTCTTGACCACCTCGACGTTACCTGCGCGGCCTGTTGCTGCACCGGTGCAGGCTGCACCCAGTCTTTTCCAGGCACCAGAGGTGCCCCTCGCTGAGCTCTTGCTGGAGCAGCAAGATGAGGAGATGCTTGACGCGCCGCTTACTCGGGACAAGCTGTCATGGGCAGATGCGATGGAATCAGAGGTGCGTCAGTGCGAACCAGCATCCTGAGCCACCAGTCCCCCAACTTGGGGACTGGCAACGTCATCCCATGCCCCTGGTACGCAGGGGCCTCCAAGAACATCTCGGGGGCGCAAGCCCCCCCTTAAAATCGAAAATATGGAAGTCGTTGACTTCCCTGCTGGTGTCCCTGCGCGATCTGACTTTGCACAACTGTCGTTCATGTCGCCCATTGTGGTGCCTGGGCCTGCCGCGCAATTTGAAGTGGTCATTGTGGCCGCTGATCCACGCACCCTGGCGCAATATGACGGTATGATGGCAGAGGCGGCCAAAACTGCGGCTGCCAGCAAGGGCAAGCAACAGGTTGTTCCCACCGAGGAGGACAATAGTGAGTATGGGCAGTCATTCTTGGAGGCGGAGGAGGAAGAGGAAGAGGGCAAAATGCCTGCACAGCACTTCCAGCACGTTCAACAAAATAAGAAGCTTGCCAAGAAAAAGGCAAATAGAGCTCAAGCTGCTGCTGCCCTGGCCCACAGGGCACAAAACGACTTTTCAGGTTGCATCCCCAATGGATTGGGGGTGAAGATCTGGGGGCTGCTCAATGTCAAGCAGCTCAACTTGTGCTTCCAAGGGGCCTTAGGGCCCTCCTTTTACTACTCGTACCAGACCAACACGGTCTTCATGGGCACCGATGCAAATTGCGCAGCTGCCTTTGAGTTTGGGTCTGGACATGCGGCTGACACGCCGCAAACCACGGTTTATCAGTTTGCGTGCAGGGGATTCCCCTGCACCCCCTATGAGCTGGAATGGCTCTACAAGTACTGTGCAAATCTGCACGTTCCTCATCACAACCATATTGTTGTGTTCATGCTTCTGATTGAGATGCAATCTTTCATGCAGCATTTGGATACCGCACTGCAAGACAGAACGATGTGGCTCTTGCTCGACAATCCCGTATATTGGGATCTCCCAAATCCAATCACAAGGCCAGAGGATATGGCCTTCGTTGAACGCCTGCACATCCCCACGCGCTTTTTGCACACTAAAGATGACGGAACGATGGTGCTGCGCCTAATGCATGCTCCAAATCCAAAAAAGCTGTTTGACCTTGAACAAATAGCGCAGTACGCGCTGATCTATGGCTGGCCAGGCTTGGAGAACACCTGGCAAGGCATCACGGTCAACTTCGCTTACTGTATGCACTGGCAGACCCTATTTGGGTTTGCTCTCTGCAGAGCCTTGTGCACAAATAGCGCAGGTAAAACCACACTAGTCTGTTGGTTTGCGCTGGTCATGGCATGACCTGGACTTTATCGAGAAGCTGTGGCCACCTATGCTGCAGCCAATCCGACATGCCCATTTGTGGCCCAGTATGGGGCCGACGTTGAAATCTGCCAAGTTCACGTACCAGATGATCAGGTGCGGAACTTCTCCAACAACAACGTGCTTCGCATCTTGATTCATAACCGCATCCCACTGGACTGGGTGGATCATGCCTACATGTATGGTGTGGTCTACTTGGAACAGCAGTTCCACCAGCCAATGATGTCCCTTGACGTCTTCCAAGACGTCAATGATGAGCGCCTACAGCGCCTTTCTGTATACGGAACTCTGCCCGCCATCCCTCACTGGGACGGATGGCGAGAGATCTCTGAGGAGGACTGCTACCGCCTCCTCTTCAAGCGCGCCAAAGAAGTGTCAGTGCAGATTGATACAGAAGGCCTTGGCCTTTACTACTATATTGGAATGGACCCAAATGTGGGTCAATTGTGGAAACAAACACCGGTGCATGGTACAATGCCAGTAATTGGACTGGCAATTAACGTCGCGCTGACAGATTCTATTATGGTAGACGCAACTGCTGCAGGGGGTCCTTCGACCCTCCCAAAGACAGAATCCGCACCCCAACCTCCTGTGATTAACATCACGCAACCAGAGGCGGCAATGACAACGGAAGCAGGCAGAGCTCAGACAACCACCAGGATGAGCTGAACAGCCCATTATGTATATATTTCATTAGGTAATGTCAGGTGCCTACACTCGAGTTTTGTTGCTAATCATCCGTGTTTAACAGCATGTTATTTTTTTTTATTTGTGTTTGGTTAGATTGCAATACATGGTGGAGACCCTGCCATATATCTTGATCTATCCGTGCCATCGGCGCAACCTAAGTATTGAGTGCCGCTGTACTACACACAACTTGTAGCCCCGAGGCAGTTAACCTGCCTCGATAGTATCCAATGTTGTACTAGTATGACTTGCCTATACAGTCGTTATTCCGACGACATCAGGTGTCCATATGACACCACCGCTACCTAACCACCCAGACTACTGTAGACCGTGCATTGGTCTAAAAGGGGGGTATGTAACCAGCTGGTTACCTAGACTTAGACTAGGCACAATGTATCACGCCTTACTGCCTTATATAGACTGTAACGCATGTCTGTAACGCGCATTGGTAGATTATGTAAAAGAAGACATCTTGTATTCACAAAAAGTATCTAGTCTAATCCAATAATTCGGTCTGATTCAGCTACTGCTTGAACCATGCAAGATCGTTCTATCTGTAGCCAATGGCTACAGTGAATCACTTAGGCTGGAGTTTGTTGAAACACCTCTACATTCAGAATAGAAATATTTTGCAAGTAAACAACCTCAACCTCAAGCATTTCTCAAGACATCAGTGTGGAGTTGGAGTGGATTTTCTAAGTCTCCAGGAAAGCCCCAGAACGATTAGTATTACTCTAACTAAGTACTACAGTGCCAATGAGCAAAAGGAAGCAATCAGTGCCCTGCAGGGAAATTACATTCCCTGCCAATACCCACTAAGCCCTGGGACTCCATTGGAATGGACTTTATTGGCCCATTTCTGGAAACCAAATGCTTTAATTACTTATGGGTAATCATTTGTCACATGACAAGCATGGTACACCTTGTACCAGTGCATACTACCATGACAGCTTTGCAGTTGTCCTGGATTTACTTAAGAGAAATAGTGAGGCTACATGGCCTCCCTAGTTCCATTGTCAGTGATCATGATTCCAAGTTCATGTCTAAATAGTGGTGTGAACTGCACAAGATCTTAAGAATCAAACTCCTAATGTCCATGTCGTTCCATCCACAGATGGATAGACAGACTGAACAAGCCAACCATAGTGTTGGTCAGATCATCCTGACCAACAAGATTGGGTCAAGCACATCAACCTCACTGAGTTTGCAATTAATGCAAGCATCTCAGAGTCAATGAAGTATGCACCATTCAAACTGAATGGTGGATATCTGCCCTCCATGATAAAGGAGATCAGATCTGACTCTACATTAGTATACCTTTCAACTAAGAACCTGACCCTACCTAAAAGACGAGCCTGTAAGCTGTGTCAGAAATAGGTAGGGCCATATTGGGTATGCTGTGTCAGAAATAGGTAGGGCCATATTGGGTATTGGAAGTCTTTGATGAGACTTCCAATTATCTTCCAATTATATGCTGGAACTTCTGGGAGCCTTGTGTATGTGAAGGCTCCATCCCAAGTTTCATATATTGTTGCTGTGGCCTTACAAGGCTACAGACAATGCACATTTCCCAAATCAGGCAACACTGCAGCCATACAACTTTGGCACCCCAGATGACCAAGAATGGTTTGTGGATGACCTCATAGGTTAGGACCAACTCAGGTCTGAAATTCAAGGTTTGCTGGAGAGATAACTTGAGAGTTGTTGAAAGTGTGCAAGGACCTAGAGTGTAACCCATAAGGTTACCTATAGCTTAACCATTGTGCTCAAGGTGCATACTGTATTGTAGTTATATAAATTATTACCCAACATGCACCATTGATGTGCATTTATAGATGACATAAGGACAACATCTTGCATTTCACAATGTATCTAGTCAATACTGATATTGCGGTCTGATTCAGCTACTGCATGATTTATGCAAGATTGTTCTATTTGTAGCCAATGGCTACATTTTTTTGAATCTTCTGCTATTGGCTATAGATTCTGGGCTCTTGTTACCACTTTGGGCAACACATCATACTCATCAAACTTCTTAAGATCTTCTGGTGCCACATCAAGCAAACAAATGTGCCTCATGACTGGAACAGGCAATTCCATACATCAGGCAGACAATGCAGGTGTTTCACCTGCACCATGAGCTGGAGAGATGCCAGAAGCGTCAGTATACAAACCCCTGCCCAAGCAGGATGACTTGGACCCTTGCAATGTTAGTGTGAGCTAGTCAATCTTGAACCCTGGCACTCAGCCAGAGGAGAGAACGTTTGCTTTGGGAGCGTTGCCATTGCTCATCTACCCAGAACTACCTGACTGTAGTGGACCTCAGCAAAGGAGTTTGGACAGTCTGCCCCAGTTTGGGGAAATGGCACAGGGCAGTGTGTACGTGCATAGTATGCCCTCTAGGCCACCCCAGACAGCACCTCCATGAATGGAGGTGGTAGGCGAGGATCAGTCATCAATGCATACACTGCAATACCAAACAATTAATCCTGATTGGACAGGAAGGGATGACAATGCTGCTAGTGAGGTGGAACAGGTGCCATCTGTGCCTCCTACTGGAAGCAATCAGGACAAAAGTAGTCAGAGGCCATCAATGAGGCACAAGAGCCTGCCAGAGGTGCTGGTTGAGGAACCAGGCCAAGAGTCCTCCAACGAGGAGGAAGATGGATGGTCGATGTTGACCTTGTCAGTCCAGCTTCAGCTGGTATTGGACTGTTTTCCAACAGTTACTAGAAAATCAACGCAGAAGCGTCTACAGCTTTATGTGGTAAAGCATTTGCAGTTGCTGGCTGATAGAGGCCAGAATGTACCTAGGGCTGATTTGACTGAATACATCAAACTTTTTACTTGCATTTTTGAGCTTGAGCTCAATGAGTACATGAAGCGCAAGTCAGTGCAGGAAACAGCAACATCAACAGCCACGCCAGCTGAATCTGTGGACTATGACACTATAAGGTGTCAACAAATGCCAGGCATTGCTGAAGCAATGGATATGCTGAATGCTCCACAACAAGCGAATGAGTCCCAACAGGACTTTGAGAGGCAACGGAATGCTGCATGCTGACAGGCTACTGCTAGTGGAGTGCCCTATTGGGCACTATCAGAAGTTGAAACAGCTATGTCCAAGGCTGTGGACAAAGAGGAGGTGGAAGAACCGCAGCAGCCTAGGACACCATGGCACCATGCCATAATCAAGGAGGAGATACATGAATGCTGTGTACCAGATGAAACAGCCACTTTGCAGCTAGCTGCAAGGTGTGTTCTATTAGTGGATAACTGGAATGATTGCATTAACTATCAATGCATCTGCAAACATGACTTGCAAATCCATGGGGAGTTGTTGGTAGATGACCAGGGTGTAGTGTTTGAAGGGCATGGAGGAGTCATGCCAGTTGATGATATGAGGCAACAGTTTGTTGCAAAAATGGGGAAAGACAATCACCCAAATGATTGTGGTCATGGTCATAACAATAATGACCAAGAGGACAGAGGTTGTAGTCAATATGAAAGGGAAGACAGAGATTGTGGAGATGATCATAGACCACCTGCTTATCAACCAGAAGGACCAGTGCCATGGGAGCCAATAGTTCCGCATTTTGAATGCAGGACAGAGGAGTCCCCACACTCCATTGCTAGGGCATGGTCATTGCCCTCACCTCATGATCTGCATGCAAGCACACCAGGAATGAATGAAGCAGTCAAATTGCATATGGATCATATGCATGACCACCTTAATTGTCTTGGACCAGGAGTGCATTTCTGTGCTCCATGAGTTTATTGATGGGTAAGCATGGAACTGGTTCTGCTGCTATGTCTTGCATATGAACAGGGATAAGCATGACTATACCTTCAAGGAGGTCCTCATAGGATTGTATAACCACTTTGTGAGGGTGGCAACTATGCAAAAGGCTTGTGAAGCCTTTCAAACAGCAGTATATGATGCCCAAATGGGCATCCACACCTTTTATGATGACCTGGTGGATCATGCACAAAACATGGCCATGTACCCAGATGAGTTTACCATCTGGGAGACATCCCTAGATGGAATTCCAGCTAAGATGCATCGTGCTTTGATACGAAACAATAACTTATCACCTGAGGTCAATACTGTGACCAAATTCTTGGCATACACAATATACTATGAGCAGTCAGCCCAGACTGCAACTCATTATGACCAGCACAGCACTCACCATGCACAAGAACATCGTCCACCTGTAAAGGTTGGCACATTCTTAGCAAAACATTCTGAGATGGAACAAAACTGCAACCTGCAGTTTGTAGTCTGGCATAAGCTGCCTGCAGGCCAAAGGCCTAGACCAGGACCAACTGGTAATGCACCAGTGGCAAAGGAGTCAGTATACACCTGGAGTGGGCCAGCCTGGACCAAAGGTAGTGCAGGATAGTATGCCCAGGGTAAGCCCTCCCAAGGTTGTCTTTGGCAGTGGAGACGTGGGCTACAAGCCAAATGGTGGTGTGTCACAATGCTACAATTGTGGCTAGACGGGCCACTATGCAAAGGATTGCAATGTGCCAAGAGCACAAGTGCAAGCTGCACATATGGCAGTCACGAGTAGTGATGTAGAGAGCAACACTGAAAAAGATCAAGAGGAACTCATCGACAATGAGGAAGCCCCACCAGAGGTGGAGGAACCAGAGGGTGATGATGATGCTGAAAGCATCCAGATTGATGGAGATGAATATGTTGCAGTGGACATATATGACGACAAGTTTTATGCTTGTGACAATGAAGAGGAACACTGTTTGCTCTAACCAAGCATCAAGGAGATAAGCACATTCATATGTGATGTGTAATCCTGCAGAAAGCAGCTAACAAGCTGCAATGGCCTCAGTATACTCCTCAGGAAAAGGAGTGCTTAGTGACCTATGTGGAGATCAATGGGCACCAAGCGTGGACACTGTGGGACTCTGGGAGTACAACCACAGGCATTATGCCTCAGTTTGTGGATGTGAATGCTATATGTGTTCATGAGCTTACTGAGCCCTTAATGCTCCAGCTGGGATTTGTGGGGAGTTGCGCTGTAGTGCAGTTCGGTGCAGAGATCAAGATAAAAATGTTGGGACAGCCAACAAAGGAGTATGTGGATATAGCAAACTTTGATCACTATGATATGATCATTGGTATGCCATTTATGTGTAAGAACAGAGCAACACTCGACTTCATTAACAACAAAGTCATTGTTGAGGGAATGCCATTGAAGGCTGAAAGGATTGTCCTGGCAGACACAGATGGTTGTTTACAACATTATCAAGCCACAGAGAAGCGTTGCAATAGTTGCAACTGCCTTGAAGGTTGCAGGAAGGTGACAATGGACAATGGTGATGAGAAACTGGCTCCAATGGCCAGCCTGCCAGCAAATTTGCTGGCAATACTGATGTCTGAGGAAGAGTTCCAAGGAACTCTGGAAAGGGGGGATGGGCTGGACCAGCCAATTGCCGTTGGTAGAAAGGCAGTGAAGCGGCCTGACAAGGCTTGTCTGCCTAAGAAAACTCATGCAGAATGAGTAGGTGTGGACTCGCTGGAGTGTCAACTGACAAGTTCCAGGGTGAAGGTAGAAGACCTCATAACAGACAAGGTCAAGGAACAACAGAGTGCTGTGAGTGTGGCAGAGACAACAGACAGCATACAATCCTTTTGGGATTGACCAGTACCACCACCTAACATGCAGTGGGCATATGACCCGCATATGCTGCCAGAGTGTAATGAGGTGGTAGCCTTGATGGTGGCGCATAAGTGGGTTGGGTTGTGGCGACCCACTGGAGAGGTGTATTGTCAACCCACAGCTGACAAGATATTAGAACCATTGCATATATTATGCGATGGACAATCACTTAAAGCAAAAAATGTGCAGTAGTCGATGGAGTCAACAGTATCAAAACCTCCAGTGAGGCTGAGGATGGAAGTCATTGGAGAAGCACAGTTGCATGCACTGAGAGAAGATTTGAACCTATGGTTCAACTGTGCTAGAAGCGCATGGATAAAGGAAAGGTGAAGACTCAAGGCCTGTCATATGATGACATTCCACAATTGTGCCAGGCATGGCAGCATGAATTCACAGACATCGTCAATGGGACAAAGGAGGAGCTTCCTCCTTGGAGGGAAGTGAGCCATGAGATTATTCTCATAGATGAGAACAAGCAGTACAAGTATCATTTGCCTCGCTGTCTACAAGCACTAATTTCTGGTGGTGTGGACGGGTCAGCTGTTTCCAAGAAACACATGCATAACAAGATCTGGTCCCTTGTTGTAAGCAAAGGTGCTCCTTCTTGGTATATCACCTTGTCACCTGCCAACATAAAATACCCTATATGTCTTTATTATGCAGACAACAAAACGTCCTTCACGCCGTTTATGCCATATACTTCAGACAATGCTCCTGGCCGGCGCACGTTTCTTTCATTTTATGATAAATGCATTTATAATACATGTATTAGGAATTGACTCAGATACCCCAGGACTGTATGGGGATATATCGGCATACTACAGTACAGTGGAACAACAAGGTAGGCTTACCCTCCATCTACACATACTTTTGTGGATTCGTGGAGGGCTAACTCCAGACAAAATTAGAGAGAAGATTATGGACCCATCCTTGGGGTTTCAGAAGGCTATTGTGGAATATCTAGAATCTGTACATTGTGGCAATTTCTTGACTGGATCAATGGAAGACGTCAAAAAGCAGATATCGATAAATAAACCAGTGCCGGGATATACAGACCCCACAAGGTTGCTTCTGATCCAGCCATCCATTCCTTGCAAGGCAGAATGCTCTTCATGTGCAGCATGTGTTAATGCAGCAGGGTGGTTGGATTGCTTTTGTCACATGGTGGATGATCTGCTGTTCAGATCAAACATACATACATTTACAACCACTAAGGACAACAATGGAATACAGAAAAAAAAACAAGGAACACAAAGGATGTCTTGACAATCCATGGGGTAAATGCAGAGCAAGGTTCCCTTGTCCTTTGCA
>JAGGAT010001005.1:0-13157 GCA_017657195.1 Termitomyces sp. T70a | reverse complement strand
GCAGTGAGGTTGAGGCTGGGATTAAGCACTGAGTTTGTGAAAACCGAGGCCTTGACCAAACGCAGTGAGGTTGAGGCTGGGATTAAGCACTGAGTTTGTGAAAACCGAGGCCTTGACCAAATGCAGTGAGGTTGAGGCTGGGATTAAGCACTGAGTTTGTGAAAACTGAGGCCTTGACCAAATGCAGTGAGGTTTGGGTGGAGGCTGAGTTGGGGGGGAGTTTGGAGGCAAAGCCCCCAATGAGCTATGAAATTTGTGCCAAAGACATGGAGGCTGAGTTGGGGGGGAGTTTGGAGGCGAAGCCCCCAACAAGCTATGAAATCTGTGCTGAAGGCACAGATCATAGCTTGTCATGTTTAATGGTGGGATACACAGAGTAGACTAAGAGCTGAGGAAGAACAAAGAAAGAACAAGATATATCACTCTATCACAAGTCCAAAGCTTTTAATTGACTGTGGGAAAATATATACTAATGGAGCAGTCTATGTATATGGTCACTAAGTTAGCATCCATTTGGGGCAAGTGCATTTAGTGGCCATATATGGTCACTAAATGGCCTGTCAAACTTAGTGACCATATATGGTCACTAAGTTGTCCTAGGCACTGCACCACAGCCTAAATAACCACTACAAACTTACTTGAATTATTTGGGTTATAGCTATCTTAGAAGTATAAGCAGCTGCCATAGGCAAGTTTGGTGCAGTCACAAGCATGGGTTGTTATTATTAATCAATTTGTGGCTTTAAATGCCATGACAAGGATATGTCCCGCCCAAGTTTTCCCAGCTAGTGATATGTCTGCCTCACTCAAGGCAAGACAAAAAAAGTCTATTAATCCCAAGAGACCCTAAGAATGCTGAAAGCTGTAAGCATAAGAGTTAAAAACTGTAGACTCAGGAGAACTCACCAAGGAATACCAAAGCCAAACTATGAAAAGAGGCCAGTAAAGCAGTAAATGCACCTGAGGTTGCAATGATCAGAAATCGATGGAGCGGGAAAAGCTGATAATGTGGCAGTGCTTGGCTGGGACAAGATCTCAGCATAAGCTCTGAGTTTAACTTCCCATCAAAACTGATATCATACCTTAAATGGTGGACAAAGTCCAAATCCACTATTCCACCTTACCATCCTTGCCCTCATCCTCCATGTCCTGACACAGCTATACCACCACAAACAATAGCAACAATGATTTCAAAAGAGAAAAACAGAAGTGGAGGGGTGGATAGAAAAACTATATCTGAGGAAAAAGATGGATATTGGTTTAGCCTGGTTGCCAAGGCTGGGAACACAACAACTGGCACCTAGACCTGATCATACACTGCCCTCAAGTGCCTAGGCATGCAAAAACATGACAAAAACTATACCAAAGTCACGCAGAAACAATGGATGTCCATGCACACAGAGAGGGTATAAAAAGGTGGAAACTGGGGCTTCAGGCAAGCAATCACTTTGCCATGGCTTGGAGTCCCCAGGGAGTGGATGTCTTAGGCCCATGCATTAGCATTAGCTTTGGTTTACAATTATAATTCTTAATTTGGACCATTTTTGAGTGTGAACTTAGTTTTCATTTTAAATAAACCAATTGAAATTGTAACTATCACTATTATAAGTGTGCATGTGTGTAAACTAAGCCCCATGAACTTGAGTGAAAATAAAAGTTTGAATTGCCCAAAGTCTAGCTTGATTACAGTCAGGCTACTTTAACTAATAAAAACTTTACATTTCGCATTACTAGGCACATCACACCTCAACTCAGGATTATCAAAGTGGATTTGTTCACCACTCAGCAATATTTGGCCCTGTAAAGATAGAGTATGGCTGGGGAATGCATTCAAGTTGGGCTTTTACTAAAGTGATTTTAGTCATACTACAAATTTGCCACGCTTTCTTCAGAAGTATTGGCAGAAATTTTGAAAAATGTGCACTGGCGCAATTTGCTTGCCATATGTCAGGTAAGTGATCTGAACTTTCTGATTGCCATAGTAAGCAAGTCGGTGACTGCAGGTTTGCAAACACCTTGATGAAATTTCATGGGTACAGGAAATGTGGTTAAGCCAATATTGCAGAAAAAGAATTTCAGCCAACTATGGAAGAACCCCTGCAGTCCTATTCATGTGAGGAGATAGAAAATTGGGTTCTAGAATGCAGAGAAGCCAATAAAGAACAGGGGTTTCCAGAATGTTCCACTCATAAGAATACAATTTACATGGAGTATACAATCTCTTTGCTTGTTGTTCCGGTTGGATGTTTGCTCCTTTGTGCTTTGACAGATGGGAGTGTCATGTGTTATGACCTTGACCATCATGAAATCCGGAGCTCCCTCCTGACTCCCTCTCACAACAACTTTAGTGACACCACAACTTACTGCCTAGACATCAATATCAATAGTGCAGCCCCAAAACTCAAGTTCAATCTCATTACATATCCTTCAAATTATGTTGGTCAGTTGTTTCACCCTACTAAATTGTTTGGTGCTTATTTTGACCTCAGACTCACTTTTCAGAAATATGGACATCATAATCTGGAGTATTGATTTATGTGGGCATGGGCCTGCAGCATACTTAGAAGCCCATCTTTTACATTCTTTCTTAGCTTACCAGCCCGGTGTGGTAGGAGGAGAGAGGGTACTGACAGGAAAAGGAAAGATAACTGGTGGATGGACAAAGCAAAATCGATTTCAGGAGAAGATAATATACAAGAAATGAACGTAATGAAGATGTGAAAACCTACAGCAAAAAATGAGGAGATCACATAAAGAAATTTGCCTAACAAATCAGAAGAGATTGCATTAAGGTTTTGGGATTATGAGACCAACCGCTAGTCAAAATTAGAATATGGGGAGAATCAACAATGATAAGCAGATTGGGGAACAAATCGTTGATTGCGGGACCTGCAGAAATGGTATAAAAGACTTGTAACATATGATAAAGAAAATTGAGTCCCCCTATTCATTATTTTTGACCCCCATAAGATTGGTTCTCTCTTCTTAGTACTCAGTGTCTAGCCAGCTTGTTCATCATCTCAGGCATTGGTGGTGGCACTCTGTTGCATTTGTTTTGAGTCTTTGTGACTGGATTCTGTTTTGGTGTCTGGTGTCTTGTCTGGTTTGTTCCCTGTCTTGTCAGCTTGTGGATTACTTGGTTTGAAGTCTCGGTGTTTTGTACTCACTCAGTTTTGACTGTTACTATTACCACCATTCTTGACTTGTAGTCCTTGCCTTTCAGCGATTCGCATCAAGACTCGCCTTCCCAGTCATCTCCTCTTTTCCTGCTGAGCTTGCTTCTAAACTCTTGTGTCTAAATCCTGGTCCTCTATTGGATACTTTTTGACTTGTTTCCTTCTAAGTCTTGAGCAGCTTGTGGCATCTTTGCAGCTCATTCCCTTTCATTGATACTCCAACTCATCCCTTTCCATTCTATTCCTTTGACCTCCACCCATACACCCCATCCTCTACATTCCCTATGACATTTGCGGTTCCTCAGCTGGTCCTACTCACTGCCACACTGGGGCCTCCATTAGATGTGTTAGCTTGTGTGGTGATCTTTTGCTTGTTGTATGGAGGCACCAGCTTGGTATGTTGAAGTCTTCAACTGGAGGTTGTCAACATTCTCAATACATCAAAAAACTGTACTTTACACTGATACAATGGTCTCAAAACTGAGACCATCCCTGAGAAAGTAAAGACTAAAAACTAGTCCATGTACACTAAAATAGCTGAAAACCGTAAGCTAAGTGTAACCACGGTCGAAAACTGTAGACCATGCGAACCTCAGAATAATAAAAATACACCACCCACTCACTACAAAAGACAGCCCAACAACATCCACATGCACAGAAAGCAGCAGTAAATGATGGAACAGCAATAGCCAAATAATTGGCTGATGAGATACGATCTCAGGCTGATCCCCAAAGATGATTGCATCAGACAATCATTGACCAATCATGATCAAGTCAAAAACAAACCTTGTCACTGGCTCCTCCCACCCAGTATACCACCATCCAAGGGATCTCACTGCTACATGCAGAAGGCACAACCAACCACTAAAGGCAATGGTCAGGACGATGGAAAAAGAAGGATAAGACAGGAGAAGCGTGAAGAAAAGGATTAGCCAACAAAAAAAATGGACAAACCTTTAGCCACCACACCAAAGCACCAGGAATGCCATAACCAAGCCCAGACCCGGTAACGCAAGGTACCGGAAGGTCATCACGCAAGGAGGGGATGGTCTGTGCAAAGGGGGCACAGGGTATAAAGGGGAGAGGAATTAGGAAAGAGAAGCAAGCAATCATTGTGCCACGGCTTGGAGTCCCCAGGGAGCGGACCTCTTAGGCCAAAGCAGTAGTATTGACTTTGGGTTTACAATTTAATTATATTTTATTTGAACCCTTCCAATGTGTGAACTTAATTTTGCACTCAGAATAAATCAATAAAATTTATACTCTCTTCCCAAGTGTGTGTGCGTGTACTAAGTGCCCCACGAAACTTGTGAGATTAAGGTGTTCATTTACATTAAGTTTAGTTCAATTTTATTTGGACTACTTTACCTAAATAAATACCTACATTTTGCATCAACACCGATGTGGGGCCGGTCTGTCTTATTCTTCCATCTAACATGCAGAATAAACAAAGACTGATAGCTTGATCAACAGAATTTAATACAACTTCTCTCTGGCAAGTGGTTAGTTGTTGTTGAGTGGCAGGTTGCCCTCATTTACAATATCGACAAAATGCTGGATGAGCAACCTAGGAATCTTCCTCTGTTCTTGCAAAGTCCTGTGACACCTCAATGGAGGCATAGTGGAGATCATCATTTCCAAGCGCTTGAACTTAATTCGATTTCGAACAATGAGGCAGTTTCCTTGGTCATGGCTTCAGGAGAAGAGATATATGAATTGACGACTCCACACAATCCTGAAAACAATCTCTACCTTACCGGACCTGTAAACATGAATCAATCATGCACTGAATCCTCAATTGGGTTCAAAAAAGCGCTCATTGATGAAGGAAGAGGATCTCTAGTAGAACTTGGCTTCTCTTGGGGCTTGATGATGACGAAACCAACAAAACAGACTCTCGTTGTTTCTTCTTATCGAATGTTATCTAGTCACTACTTCCAATTCTCTCTAGTTGAGGATACCGGGAGGATTATTCTACACTCTAGCAAAACAATAATTCTTGATACCTTTAGCTTTTGTACGAGGGCAAAGTGAAGTGACATAGATTCAAAGCTGTCACCTCGAGAATTTGAAAAAACCTTTGATTTTTTTGAATGCATCGTGTAGCCTACCCAGCCGCAAACGATGGACAAGATTTCCAAGCATGCCGTCCACAAACACTGCTGGTACCAAAACCTATTTCTATCAGAAAAAGTGACAAAGAAATGTGTCATGCCATTTCCAATGTACATATTTCCAAGGAAAAAAGGTTTGAGACAATGGAAAATATCTCTTTCTAAGACAAAAAGTTGCCAAAGAAATGGTATGACACATTTCTTTGTCACTTTTTCTAGTGGAAACAGGTTCCGGTGCCAGCAGTGAAAGGAGACACTACATGTCATACATGGGTACAACCATGGTTACAACGACATTCTTCATACTATGCCAAATATAGTGCACCGAAAACTTGGATTGCGGAAATTGTAATGGACCAAACAACTCTGCTAACGTTGCAGCACTCGTTTTTATTTGTATGTAGTCGTCGACCTCTTGAAAACATTTGAATAAGGAACGTGAGTGTCATGAGCAGAAATCTAAACACATCTCGGTTCAACGAAGCTCAATTTTAAGCCTTAGTCTTCACAGGTCTGACTCCAACCCTCAAATTCCACTTGTCCTGTCTGAATATCTAACAGCCTCTCCAAGAGTGCATTGCCTATATCACCCAGGCCAACGTTTTCAGACGGAAGGACAAGGTCTCTACCCTGATATCCAATGCGGCCAACAGGTGCAACTGCAACGGCTGTACCCACACCAAACGCTTCCAACAAGGTACCAGCATCGGAGTACGCAGCAACTTCGGGCATCGTCAGCGTGCGTTCATGCGTGTAGAGTTTGCGTGAGGCAGGGACCCCACGAAGCACGATTTTATTCGCGGTATGCGCATTGAGGAGTTCGAGGCATGAACGACGAGTTATTCCCGGGAGGATTGTGCCATCCAGTGGAGGAGTGATGATGTCCACGTCTTTTAAAGATACATTAATATCACTGTCGCATAGCATTTACATGGCAAACTCACCCCCGTCTTCTCTTTGGACAACGACGAAAAAGTTCATCGACCCTGCTTCTGTGATACGCTGATCCTCGCCGAGTAACCAGAGGATCTGTTCGTAACCCTGCTCGGCCGCAAGTCGTTGGGGAAGGAAGCCTGGGGCATAATTCAGTCCGAGTTTGTGTCCACCAGTTCCTCCTGGCCAAGAGCGAACAGTTTTGCCAACAGCGAGTAGGGAAACGCCTTTGGCCTTGCCGGTGGTCGAAAAGTAGGGGCCGGTAGGTGTCAGAATAACATAGAGTAAGGCGCTGTCGGAAGCCGCAACGCCGAGAGCTGAGGATTGTGTGAAGATGTAACGGAAGCAGACATATAATTGTGAAACAATGAGATAGAAAAAACTAACCAGGACGAGTACCAATAAAGGTTGGCCTAATGTATAAACTATGACCCGGTTTTCTGGGAATCCAACGCGCGTCAATCATAACAAGGCGTTTAATGAGAACAAGGAGAGCGTCGGGGTCGAATGGCTTTATACTCAGCAATTAGCATTGACGCACGTTTTTCTGATGCATACGAGTTTGCTTACAGGCAAGGCAACGCGCTCTGCTGAGCGTATGAGACGCTCCATATTTTGCTTTGGGCGGAAGAGACGTGGTTCTCCATCAGGTCCCAAGTATGCCTGTACGAGCAGATATCAGAACCATGTCATGTACCTTTAATGTGAAGCCTAGCCTTCATTCCCTCGAAGACATTAGGACAGTAGTGGAAGCACGAGGCAGCAGGATCCAGCGACAAAGGTCCGTAAGGTTTGATTTCCGGGGCCGACCAACCAATCACGGGGTCGTAGCTCGCGACGAGCATGTGGTCGCTCTTGACCTAGAAAGAAAAAACGCTATGAGCAGACGTCAGACGTCAACACAAAAAAAAACAGACCTGTCCGAAATGAACATCTTCTGGGATGTCCTTCAAGGTTGTCGCCAGGTTGATGATGAGCTTGGATGCCTGGGAAGTCATGCATCTAAGTCCAACCAATAGACGTAGAGAATGTGACGTACATCAAGGAAGGCGGGCTGAGAATTGGTTGAAGAAGCTGAGGTAATTTTTTTAATAGCCATGATAGACTTTGTGAGGACTATATGAAACTGCCATTGTAAATCAGTGCCCGATTTATAGAGGGAAGCCTAGAGTCAGAAAATAAAAAAAAATGATCAACGATCGCGCGTATTCAGATCTTATCTGATCTCAGTATGAGTCAGTCGTTACATACAGAGTGACAATCAGAATTGACTTGACACGATTCATTTATTTTGTTTGGCATCGGGAAACGGATCTCCTTCAAGACTCCCGGCATGGCACAAAGCATGGCCAAAGTTAGGTACGAATACGATCCAATAATAATTTATCCTGGAACGAAGCGACGATCTCACATCCAGCTTGCATGGCAGACAAATCCTGTTGATCCCGGGACATTAAATGCAGTTGTAACAGCAAGACTCTAGCTTCAGACCCATTCGCACTATCTGAAGATTCAGCCTTTCGTAGAATCCTACTCAAAGGTTTCTATGCAAGGCAGTCTACGCATCGATTCTCAATTGGCAAGGTTCCGCAAATGAATCCCTTCGTCATGGACAGACCTATGACCATGGAGGAATCAAGTACATCTCCTTGTTTCTTGTTTGAATGACGGCTGGGTGACATTGACGTGTTCTATTTGGGCTCGCCGCGCTACCAACGGAAATTCTCAAGACCCTGTACTGGTGTGATCGTATGTTGTGTGTGAGTCTGCGCATTCGGATGTTTACTTTCACGCGTGAACAGAACAGGATTTCGCTCTGTTACGAGCCAATCGGAGTCCGTACGTCTAGTAGCTGTAAGAGAAGAAATGAAAAGTCCCCTCTCCAGACTGAACAACTACCGAGCAGATTGTTCGGACACGTGATGTAAAAAATGATGCGCTCGCCATTTGCGTCAAGGTGTCTCAAAACGCGTAACAGAGGTAATTGATGCGCGACGCGTCGCGCCCATGATTTCACAGAACACCAATAGCTAGATGCTTGAGCTGTAACAGTTCCCATTTTAGTATTAGAAAAAAATCTACTGCCAGAGGCCTTGTCGAGTACTTTGAAGCGATTCTTGATTCTTGAACGTATATCAAAGGAGTTGTAATTTACGTTGCAGTTACAAAAAGATACCGAAGCGAAAAAAATGAAGGAGTATGCGATTTAGTGATCGTCCATCCGAGGCAAAGAAACCGAGCAAAGCGGCGTATGGAAGTAACAATATCAAAAACCCACGGATATAAACAGATCTCCCGAAGAAAACGAATGTGGAATGGAACAGGAGGCTCACGGTAAGCTCCCCATTTAGCGACAAAATCTGAGTGAAGATACTTCCAGCGATCGTAGTAGTCATATGCCACTTGGTCTTCAAGGTTCACTGGTGCTGGTAAAGATAATACGTGCTCGGGTGTCAGGGGAATGACCTGTCCCTCAAAAAATTGCAAAGCTTCTGAAGCCTTAAACCGCTGTGCAACGTCGCGAGTCGTCATGCGGTCCAACAGAGGCGCTAACATTGGAACAACGCGCGTCATATGCTGCGAGATAATAATGGAATTTGCATCAATAGCAGACGGTTGACAATACACAGACTCGTTCACCTGAAATTCTTGGCAAAACATAACACCTAGCATTCCAACGTCAAAGGGGAAAGGATTATAATCAAACTCTCCCTGTAACGTATCCCCTGGGACCTGTTCATACAGCGTGTTAAAGGAGATGTGGCTTGGAAGACGACAATCATCGAGGGACATAGAAGGCGAAAACATTGTAGAACCATCAAAGTCAAATAAAGCATAGGTCAATTTTCCTTGAGAACGTAAAGACTGGCGGTAGGAGTCTCTGGCGTTCCAATCATCAGTGTAGACATGGTTAACGAGTATATTGCCTGTCTTTATGTCCTGCAATGGCAAAGTTTTCAGGAAAGTCAGGTTCTTAATGTCAAAAAACGCACTCCGTGAGCGATGCGATGCTTGTGAAGGTAGTTCAATCCCTGCAAAGGTGTTAGAGTTAACAAGACTAGGACGGAGAAACAGGTAACCTTCAAAAGACAATGTATAAAATGGAATACTTCATGTAAATAGCGACATCTGGGTAAGAGAGGGAAAACACCCCATCTAGTTCCATAGCTGTCAGTTGAGGTGAGTGTTTTTGCAGTAATTGATGCACACCTGGGCATAACAGCAAGCCAATGGCCTTCACAGGCAAGAACGTCCAGAACAGGTATGACGTTGTGAAAATCATCCATTAAACGAGGCACTCCCTGATCATGAAGGTATTTGAGAATGCGAAACTCATCGCTCCCGTCTAGGACAGCTTTTACAGCTACGTGCTGTCCTTGGGTATTCTGAGCGAAAGCAATGTTGCCCTGAAGAGAGCCTGAGGATCTCAAAATTCTCTTCGAAAGTGCCTTACACACCATAAAACCAGTTTTTGCAGAAAGGACTCTCACTCCTGAGTCACTCTTCAGTTCCTGTCCTTCATGACTTGCAAAGGGAAAAAAATGTTCGGTATGTTCCGTGTGTACTGGGTACATCCTACCTGCATAAGATCGGTGATACAAAGTGTAGCCCTTTTCCAAGAGCCAGGATCGGATACGGTTTGAATCCCACCAGTCAAGCCTTCGGCAGAATAAATCGTCAAATCCAGCATCTTGTGGAAACAAAGGAGTTCGCAGCACAGAATCCAAAGTGTCATCATACTCAGAAGAATCGCATATTGTAAGGGAGTTGTTGTTCTGTCGTGAATCACATACATCTAATTGCTGTTAAGGAGTAAGCCGGATACCTTGTGACTTGTTATAATGCCACCTCACCATCTTGATGCGTGCATGAATCAAGAGGGTAGCAGTCTCTGATGGCCAAAAACAAGTATTAATATCTATCACGTGTTCGAAAGGAAGCTTGACTGGTCATGCATCCCAGTGGTTATATCTGTAATCACTGCTGGCAGCCAAACATGTTTCCTTTGGAAAAAGTGATTGAGAAACCTGTCACCCAGTTTCCAGATGAATTGTCTCTAAAAAATATATAAGCAGTTTCTTTTGGAAAAATTTAGAAAATTAAATTCATATTTTCCAACTATTTCCAAAGTAAGAATGATAACTTTTTTTGAGCCTTTTTCTGCAAGAAGTATGATGGAAAACATAATAATATTACAATTGAGGTTTTTGTGAGATAAAAAACAACTTTTTCCCTTAGAAACAGGGGCCCAGCAGGGTCATCAACTGTGACTTGAAGCACTGCAGGTGCTGGAAAATGTTTCCATTGGAAAAAGTGTAAAAGAAACATGTTATGCCATTTCTTTGTCAGCTTTTTCTTTTGGAAAAAGGCATTTTCCATTGTCTAATGCCTTTTTTCCTTTGAAATATGTGCCCTGGAAATGGCATAACATGTTTCTTTTTCCCTTTTTGCAATGGAAATATTTTCCAGTGCCTGCAATGAGAGGGGGATGTAAACCTTTGAACTATCTCTTTGTATGTTTTTCTTGTAAAAATTTATTATTTTACCTTGAGAGAGCAGGGATTTACAAGAAAAATTGTTGAGAGAGCAGGAATTTACAAGAAAAACATACCAAGAAATAGTTCAAAGGTTTACATTCCTGTTTCTAAGGGAAAAAGTTGTTCTTTATCTCACAGAAACCTCAATGGTAATATTATTATGTTTTTCATTATGTTTCTTGCCAAAAAAGGCTCAAAAAAAGTTATCATCCTTATTTTAAACATAGTTGGAAAATATGAATCTAATTTTCTAAAATTTTCCAAGAGAAACTGCTTACATATTTTTTAGAGACAATTCATTTGGAAACTGAGTGACAGGTTTCTCAATTACTTTTTCCAAAGAAAACATGTTTGGCTGCCAGCAGTGAATATTTATAATCTTTCATGGGTGCACATAGCCTGCTACCTGGTGGGTGCAGAGATCTGTTATTCACACAATTGCTATGTAGCAACAGAGAATGGAGACACCACTGAGAGCACAGCAGAACCAAGAAAAGAATGGTTGACTGAGGTAGTATCTAAAAGTTGTGACATACATTACATTATACTCTTTCATTCCTGAAATTTGGAAGAGGTTAGAATCAATGGCATAGCATCCTCCATAGTGCAAGATAATTTCTCTAAAAATTTGACAAGTGCTGATCAGTTGTGTGGTAAGCAATCCATGCTCAATGCCTTATATAACAACCAGACATTGATGATTGGCATTGAGTCCAAACTTGCATGGGATATAACTATGTTTAACATGATACATTTGAAGTGACAAGGATCAGCAATACCAATGCTTTTGCTACAAGAGGCAGCACATGAAGTGGCACAAAAGCCATTCAAAATATGGTGGATCAATATATTTTTTTGTTCAGACACAGCATATGGTTTAAATAAACCATGAAAATAGAGCAAATTATCAGGTACCTCAAGAGCAAACAGAAACAAAGAAGTAGTAGACTCATTAGGAAGAGGGAATAAAAGGCGCAAAAGATGGGCAACACAAATGTTCACCCTCAATGCTTGAGGTCTATAAGGGCGTATTTGAAGGGATGGTTGGCAGGGCAAAATGAAAATGTATGATAAGAAGTGAATCTACAAAGAATTCATTGGAAAGAATGTAGTCACATGATTAAAAGAGATTATGCAGCAAAGCTACCTTGGATATGGAATAATGGATAGCAGAGGAGGTTTACAACCTTCCAAACATTGAGTGGCTGCAGAGAACGCAAACAAGGCAGTGAAAATGAATCTATGAAAATCAATTTTGAAAAGTGGACAATAGCAAAAGGAAAATACAAACTAGAAAATTTAACAGATGATGTCTCCAATGCTGGAGCTGCAAGCAAGTTAGAAAGGTTAATGTCAGCCCAAGACAAAGGAGGGTGGCTGGTTAATATTGAAGAATCACAAAACTGCAAGAACCAATCAAGGCTGAGATGAACGACTGAAACAGAATTGTCTAAAATACAGAGTGAGAGCATGCATGTAAATGCGGAATGCACATCAGAGGTGGTGAGCAAAGATGAGAAGTGAGTGGCATTACTGGAAACAGAAACACCAATGGAGGAGAAAAGATGAAAAGGTACAGTGCTGATGTCCAAAGTAGGCTCAAAAACAGCCAGAATGCTGGATTGAAATGCTGGAAGATCCCAGTATGACAACACTCATGGAGAAATGATAGTCGAAAGAAAAGGTAAAAGAAAAAGAGAGATAAAATGCAGTGAAACAAAAAGATAGTTACAAAGAAAAGGGCATGTGATCAAATGCAAGACATGAAAAATTGACTATGACTAAGGCCACTACTAATATAGCAGGAATGAATTATCTGTTAAATTTCAGATCCTGAACAGACCTGACAAGGACAGTTTTTTTCCACATTGATACGATGTTGCCACATTATTTGGAGACATAATGAACACCAGAAGTCAAAATAAACATTTATTAGGGCTGAAAACTGTAAGCCTCCTGGTAAAATACAAGTCTCAGCAACATATCTCCCAAAATACACCAGAAGAAATACAGAACAGACTGGGACAAGGACTATACTAGGCTATACACTCAATAATGGTCCAACCACTATAATGGGAGGAGAAGCATGGGACTGGCAAAAAGCACCAGAATGGCATCAATCTGGCAGGATCTAGATCCAAGGGAGACCTGATCTAAGAATGACCAGATTGGGATGTTGGCTAAAAGGAAATAAAGAGAGGATGAATGGAAGAATACAAAGAGAAGATGAATAGAAGAAGATAAATGGAGGGAAGAGCCAAAAGGGGAAATAGAAAACTTATGAATGGAAACTTACAAAGGAGGAAGAAATAAATGTGAAAGGAGAAGCTATGAATAGAAAAGAGGAATGACGGCACAAGAAACTAGCCTGTGGCACTGAAACATGCATCCAAAAG
>JAGGAT010001004.1:0-13169 GCA_017657195.1 Termitomyces sp. T70a | reverse complement strand
TAAAGCACTTGTGCGAGAGCGCAAGTTTGAGCTCCATGATCTCTTTTCCCACATCCCGAGCACTCGTGCTTGTGGTCGTGTGCCATGATTCAGCACCCTCGTGGCTTTTGCCAGTCTGTGCACAACTCTTTGCCTTCTGGGTTGAGCAAACAATTGTTTTTGTTTCTTCTGACGTAGGTCTTTTGACCGTTCCAGAGATCGCGAGCTGTGCAGTTCCAGATGTCGTGGGTGTGTCGACCGAGACATACCGCGCAGGCTGCGTTGGTCGACTTTGTTCCGTCGGGTGAAAAGCCTGCGCGTCCACGAAAAAACTCGCTCCCTTTCTTCTCTTTCCTTGCTCTGGGTGTGTGGGTAGAGGCTGGTTCTTTGCCTTGATCTGGGGAAAGCGACCGTTTTCTCTTCCCTCTCGCTAGGCTCACCGAGGATGCAACATCATTTTTTAATGCATTAAGCTCTATTGTATTGCGACGCCCCGATTCGTTACAGCATTTTGTAGTGCGCACCCCCGCGGCAATCACAGGGTGATTGATATTGCACAAAATTAAGTATGGCACAGGTGTGGGACAGCACGATTGTGTGTCACACCATTATGCAGCAACCACCCACGAAGAGAACGATTGACAATAATAAAGCAAAGGGTGATGGGCAGGTCAACGTCAAACGGTTGTAGTGATTAACAAAACGGGTGATTAAACCCTTGGGCAGTGACGAGACCGCCCCCCCCCCCCCCCGAACTTTTTTTTTTTTTTTTTTTGTACGGCACGGAGCGAATGGTTTTCCACATTGCCCATGACACCGTGTTATTGTTGCAATGGTTTCAGTTATTACCCCGACCAGAGAGCACGTTATGAAAAGAAAAAATCATGCGAATTCGTCAGCTAGATGCGCAAGACTCTGCGGAGACGGCGCTTGACACTACTCACCGGCTACTATTGTGTTTCTTTTGGCATCATACACCTGGTCCTTCAATGTCCTAAGAGCTTTGTCGTCGATCAATCCCAAATCGAATATGCCGTCTCGTGGTGGATTTTTGATCTGCCGGTGCCACTCTCTGCGCACTCGAGCTTGGTATAGAGTGAGCACTTTCAGCCCCTCTGCTCCTTCGTTCCGCAGCCTATGGTTGGTTAAATGGAAGAAAAAGGTATGCATGGCATCGACCATGTTGTTTGGCCACTTTTCTTGAATGATGTGCTCTAGGAAATTGGTCGACGCTATACACAGTTGATCCCACGACAGGTCTTCATCCTGAGTGGCTCTTCCTTTGGCCTTGACGTTGACCACAGGTTTTAGGGCCAACATATCGTCCTCTTTTGCTATTGTGAAAACGTCGTTGGCTGCCACTGACTCGTTTTTAGCCGCTTCGGCTCAACCTTCGGGTGTGAAATAACTCAGTTCGATGTACTCTCGCTCCCTCAGCTTTTTGATAGCGAAGCGCGCAGGAGGATATTCTATTACTTCCGGCACTGGTTTTCCGACTACTAGATTCGGTCCTTCATCTTCGCTCGCGGGGGATTGGGCCCTTGACCATGTAGATCGCAAGGTGTTCTCTTCATCTTGGCTCCTCTGTGGTTCTTCCCGCACTTGCCCCCCAGCCCTCAACTCTGCTTCTCTGTCTTCACGTTCCGCTTCCCAGATCGCTTTCCTGCGTACTAAAGCTTCCGTCCAAGAGTTCACTAAAATCTCTAACGCCTGGTCGTTAGTCATGCCCTCTCTACCGTGTTTCACCGCTTCTCTAGTGAACCTGAACTCTTCCCTTGAAAAATCTGGTGGTACCTCGGTGTGAGGATTCACTGTGAGTGAAATCATTTGATAAGTAAGACTAAAATATTTTCTTTTCTGCAGGCAGACCCGATGCTAAGACGCGACAAAAACACTGAGGATGGGAGTCACAAGGGAAAGGAAGTTCCCGTGCACAGCCACCCTCAGTCAAAGACCACACCCTTTCCATCGATCGCCCCTCCCGACTAACAGGGCAACCATCCTTCCTGGGCCATGGCATCTTAGGCGTCGTCTTGTGCCATAGTGTTATGGGGTAGTGGTCCTGCCTGATAATAGTAGTAGTAATGGTTACCCCTGTCAGGACCCATACCATATCCCCCCTCCCTTCACTCCTACTCAACCTCAGATTCTACACAGCCCCTCTTTGGATCTCAGCCACACTCCCAGATCTCAGCCACAGTCCTGTTTCAGCCATATCCAGGTCTTAGCCGCTCTTAGGGCCACTTTTTCTGTTTCAAATCATTCCCACAGGTCCAGATCACTTTTACAGGTCCCAGATCACTTCCACCATCACTTCCAGGATTACATCCCTTATTCCAGATTACTTCCAGCTATGACTTAGATTACTTCCACCTGATTCAGATCACTTCCACTTGTGTTAGATCACTTCTACCTGACTCAGATCACTTCTACTTGTGTTAGATCACTTCCACTTGTGTTAGATCACTTCTACTTGTGTTAGATCACTTCCACTTGTGTTAGATCACTTCTACTTGTGTTAGATCACTTCTACCTGACTTAAATCGCTTCCAGCTTCCCCTTTTAGTAGTGTCCTACAGCTATATAAGCTCCTGTAGTTTGTAGCTACACTCCAGTTTTGAGATTACCTATCATTGTGTCTGCTTTTTACTGGTGTTCATCCTCCTGTCTCTCTTCAATCTATTGGTTTCCAGGTTTACTTTCCTCAGTTCTCCCATTTCTCAACTCATCCACATACTTGTTTGCCATCAAGTCTGCCCAGGTGGTTCTTTTGCTCTGTAGGAGCCCCCCCAGGGTCAAAGAATCCTGACAACCCCCCTCTATGTGGAGAAAATGCACTGAGGGTGGGTTTCCATCCTCCTGGCGGTCTGCCTGGTGGTCTGCCAGAGGGTCCAGAGTCTGGGAGTCCATGATTCCAGGGGGGTGCAGGTTCTCTGGGAGGTGGTCCAGGGGCCCAGTCAGGGGGCAGGAGTCAGTTCAGGGGTGGCAGATCATAAGGGCCTCTAGGTGGGGGTGGCAGAGGTGGCATGGGCAGTCCTGGGGGTTGCTGGGGGCCCTGGCAATAGAAGGACCCTTGAAGGAGGACTGGCCAGGCCTCTGTGGGTGGTTGATGGGGGTCAAAGTGCAGTGGTACTTCCTGTTGGGGTTCTTGATTCTGAGGGAATGTGATCAAGGGTGAAAGGCCCTGAGGGGGTTGTTCTTGGGAGCATGAGGCATCCTGGGCAGCTCTGTCAATGTACTGGAGGATGTCATCAAAGCTGGTGCTGTTAGGTCAGGTTCCAGGAGAAGGTGGTAGCAGGGGTGGCCATGCATTCTGGGTCATGCTGAGGAGCTCTGGGAGGGCAGTGGGGCATCTCCAAGTTTTGAAGGAGCTAGGAACTGAGTTAGCTTGTTGGCAGGCAGAGAGTCCTACCATGTGTGCAGCCAGTTGGTCAAATAGGCCTCCCACTAGATTGAGGGCACAAAGAATGTTGGAGGCAGCCTGAAATTCTTTCTGTTGTCTTTGCTCCAGAGTTGGGCATGTGGAGACAGGTACCAGTGGTTCTCCTTGCTGGATGTGAAAGGAGTGACTGGTGTCTGCAGGGTCATTGAAGGGTTGGGGTGAGGGTGAGATGTGGATTTCCTTGATTAAGATCTGGTATTTCTCTTGAAGTATGGTGTTGCACTAAAAATTTAGTTTTACCTGGTCCAGAAGGGTGCCCGCATTTAGGCATTCTTGGAAGTTGGCCAAGCAGTTGGCCCAATCCTCAGGAGAGCCTTCAAAGTTGTCCTGTCCTAAGTTGTGAGTAGGGCCCAGGTCTGTTGTATGAAGTCTTCTGGAGTCATCCAGAGGATCCAGAGGATTTTATTGCATTGCTGGTTGTAGGCTCCAGCTTGCTGATGTTGTCCCAGGGGCAAGGGTGGTGTCCTAGCAGGTGTGGCAGTGGTGGGGTGGTACCAGGGCTGGGGGTCAGGATGAGAGCATTCACAGGCAGGTGAGGGGGTTGGTAGCCATAGTAGGATGTTGGGGTGAAGGGTCCCATACTTGGGAGTACTGGGTGGGACCTGTTGAGATAGGGTGGAGTTTCTGTAAAACCACCAGGCAAGGTTCAAAAGTGGGATATACTATTTGTATGTGTTGACATGAGGTTCAGAAGTGGTCCCCAGCTAACTGAAAGATTATAGCTGTTTTGGGCATAGTCTGGAGCCCAATGTTGGTAGAGGAGATATTGTTCATATGGAGGTTGCAGGTAAAGAGGTTGGAGGATTTTAGCAGGGTAGTAGTTGGGTACTGGGCATCCATACAGGTCAACCTAGTATCCTGTAGGATAGTAGTTTTGCATATATGTAGCCATCAAGAGTGGATTGAGCTGAGGGTGGGGTGTCAAGTCAATGGGGAAGTTTCAGTGATGAGACAAAATTGAGTTAATAGAGTGAAGCATGTACCAGTCAATGAGGTGCATGCTGGAATAAGAGACCAAGGCAAGCACAAAGGAGATTAAAGCAAGCACAAAAGGAAATCAGATGGAGATTTAGGCAAACAGAGACCCAGGTTGTTATTGTCAATATTGAGACTAAGGTACATGGGAGCTACCTATGGTCTTTACAGTGGCTTAAAAAACTGTCCCAATGTTTTATACTTTTTGAAAGATGACATTGGCATGAAAGATTGGAAGTATATAAAATTCTGGTTAAATACTATGGCATTGCAGCTACAAATTGCATTTTAGATTATGTAATTTAAATCAAAACTGATGGAGTAATGGCCATTTTGAATTATTCACTCATTGGGACAGTTTTTTAAGCATTTTCAGCTTTGCAAATTTATCCCTATTTTAGTCAGAAATAAAGAGTAAGTTGCATGTGGGAATATCAACAGAGTTATGTGACCATGTTTGGATATATTTGGGAGTGGTTCAAGTTGGTTGAACTACACCTTGACCTTCAACCACCATCATAAAAGCTACTTCTCCTGCACAATGCTCTACTGTTGCTTCTCTCCTTGCTTAAGGGTATTTTCTGCATCAAATTGAGGCTAAAACTGGTCTAAGAAAGTCTACTATTGGGAGGATCAGTAGAGAGTTGGAGGTGGACAAGGAAAACCATCCTGGAGGCTGTCCAGCTAAGCTTACTCCACATGATAAACAGGCCATTGTTCGACAAATCTCAACTGGGAGACTTGATACAGCTGTTCAGGCCACCAATTTTATCAACAACATCATTTCTTTTTCTTTTTTTTTTTTTTTAGTGTAGCATTTGGTGCAGCCCCTTAGATGGCATCACTGATGCCTCTAAGTGGCCCGCTGTTGTTACAGGGATGTACCCCGTCTTGCTCTTGCTCATAACACCCCGAGGAAATGCTTTATGCACTGGGTGTGGGACTCCGGCCCACCTCTTTTGCTCTCCCCCACCTATCATCATCCAATCCCTTCTTCTCCCCATTCAGAGCCAAAAGAGGTGCCTATACCCACTAAAACCCTGGACACTTTTGACCAGTCATCTGGTAGGGAGTCCTTGTTCATGAGGACACCCAACCATGTTCTAAGTAATTGTTTCTTCTCTATCGCTTTTCTTCTGTACTTTGGCTTGGATAGTTCTATGTCTAATGATAGCCTGCTGTTTACCGCTTTGAGCCATCTTTTATATATTTCCTCTTTGTGGAATGGGCAGTTTTTGTTCTGGATCACCCTCTTGCACCTGAGCCTCCATATCAGGTGTGCTAATTCAATCATTATAATCTTATAAAGCCTTGCGTGACCTGGGAGGATCTTTCCCTCCCCATCAGCAAAAACTGCTAGCAGTGCTCCCAGGATTGTCCCAAGGACGGGGCTGTGCCATGTGTGTTTGCTCTTTTTCTTCCACAGGTGCTCCGCTGCCTTCCAAACTTCTCCTTGTCCAGCCATCTCACACTCTGTCAGGATGTGGGCTATGGTTTTGGGGGTCTGACAGTGCATGCACACTGCCCTCTCCCTTTTTTCCTGTCTCATGGATGGGCAATCCCAGTGGTCTCCCACCATATAAGCATTGTGGGTCGCCATCCACAGGAAGTATCTTGCTTCTCTTGAGAAGTCTCTATTTCGTTGATTCTTCCAAATCGTAGCTTGGGAGGGTCTCTTCTTGAACATTTCCTTGGTGCAGTCCGCTATGTGTTCAAGGATTTTTGTTGTTCTTGCTCATGTTGGCATGTGACCCTTCATTTTAATCCTCCTAATTGCCTTATAGGCTAGGGCTTGAGTTGTCATAGACAGCTTTGCCCTGAAGACTGTTAGGGATGGGCAAATCCTCATGTTAAGAGGGTATGGGGCTAACTCTGTGGCAGCTTTTGCAAGCTCATTGGCCCCCTCATTTTTTACTAGGCCAGAGTGGCCCTTTACTCATTTCAGTCTGGACCTCGTTCTCCTTTCTTTCAGTCTTGCCACTGTAAGCCAAGTCAGCTCTGCATTTGCTGTATTAATATAACCCGAGTCCTCATTCTTCTGTAGGTTTCTAGTCACTAGGTTAATGACATATTTTGAGTCGAGTTCTATATTGAGGTTCGCATCTCCAGGGCTTCCCTCCGCCGCCTCTTTCAGAGCTAGCAGCTCACCCGTTTGGTTTGATTGTAAGGTGCATAGTGGTACTTTGATGCTCTTGTTCAGGGAGTTGTTCTTGGAGTAGAAAATGCCTGCTCCGGCTCTTGCATCCGCGTCCCCGTTATTAACGCAAGATCCGTCTGTTGCGAGTGACAAGATCTCATCCGTGTCCATTCTGTGGTCGAGCTGGGGGAGCTTGTTTGATTTCTCTCCCTCAGTGAAGATTAGGAAGATCTCTGCCAGATGGCCTGAGGAGGTCATTTTGCTCTCAAACATCACCCATTCTGGCTCTTCCCCTTCCCCGTCTGCCTGGTCCTGCTCTGAGGCCACTGCTTCAAATTGATCTGGTGGGGTTTTTCTTGGGTCCCATTTCAGGGGTAGTGTGTCTAGGAGTTTTCTTGCCCTTAATACACAGCTATGGGGGGTTAGGCATCCCATAAATGCTTCTACTCTGTTACAGACTTTGCACTTGCACTCATCAGATTGCCTGTGTCCCACTGCATTCAGTGTGCTCACCAGAGCTTCTGCATCTCCAACAGTTGTCACCCCATGCTTGTCCTTCAGGCAGGAGCTCGCACCATGATTGAGGTAGCGGATTTTTTGGTTGGCGTCACTGTGGTACCAGATCGGCCTCTGTCTTAGGATGTCCTTGCTAATCACCAACCCATCAGGTCTCAAGCCGTATTTGGCCGCTGTGCGCTGGAGGGCTCGTAGGTCTTTGCATGCCCCTATTTTCATGTTTTTTGCCGCTTTCCACAACTGCAGGAATATATTTGTTTGTACTTGTGGGTCTATGTTTTGCTCTGCACTCAGGACGTTTAGTGCCATCAAGGTGTCCACAATCCATGCCCACATTGGCCTGTCCAGGCTGAGATTTAGATACGCTTTTAGCCACATGATGTCAATGGCCTTGTTCCTTGATACAATATCTAATAGCGCTCTCCCGCCCTCATCTCTTGGGGCAAATAGAACGTGTTCTGCCACTGGGACTCTCTTTTTGTGCCACATAAATGCCTTGATTTTCTTTGTCAGTTCTTGCTCTATCGCCTTTGGCATTCCTTGCACTTGCGTGAGGTACTGCATCATTCCCCCCACTACCATCTGTACAATCAGCTTCCTGCCTTCCATGGTTAGATGGCTCTGGTCCCATCTCTCCAGGTATCTTTCTATCTTCTCCAGTATAAGACCCCAAGGTTCCTCAGCCTCCATCTCATTGCCGAACCAGGCGCCCAGTATGCGGACCGCTTCCCCTTCACCAGCAATGTGTATATTGCTAGGGATCAGATCATGTTTGTCCTGAGTCTTCCTCGTCCTTAGGACCCTTTCTCGGAAGGACTTAGTGCCCATGGGTATTATCTCCGTTTTCTTAATGTTAAACTTTGCTGACAAAGCTACACACCAGTCATTCAGAATGGTCTGAAGACTCTTAAAGTCATCCTCCTCAGAGAGAAATGTTGTAGTGTCATCAGCAAATAAACTTGCAATCAGCTTCTCTTTGCTACCCAGTATAGAGTAGCCCTTCAGGCTCGACACTCTTATTGAGGCAGCAAGAGGTTCTATCGCAAGGTCAAAGAGCAGGCAGGACAGCGGGTCGCCTTGCCACACTCCTCTCGTTATTTTCCAGGGCAAGCTGAGGCACCCATTTACCATTATCCTTGACTCCGCATGCCTATACAGTTCACCTACTGTGTTTATGAACTTCTCTGGTAGGTTGAACCTCCTTAGAGTCGACCAAAGATATTCATGATCAATCTTGTCATAGGCCTTTTCTTGGTCTAGTGCGACAATCAGACCGTTAAGTTCAGTAGCCTCTGCATAGTTCATCATCATCCTTATCAGTTTTGTCTGGTCAGTGATTTGTCTTTCTTGGATAAAACCGGCCTAGCTCTTGTGGATGAGAGAGGGGGCCACTGTCGCCAGGCAGGTGGCTAGGATCTTCATGAAGATTTTGTAGTCTGTGTTCAGGCAAGTAATTGGCCTGTAATTTGCTATATCTGTTCGGTCATTCTTTTTATACAGTGGGCACATCCACCCTTCTGTAAAGCCCACTTCCAGGTCGACTCCGTGTTTCATTATGTTGTTGTATACTGCTACCAGGAGCTGGGCCACGTCAAAACCTGGTCTGTTCAGTCTTACACTCTCTTTGTATCTCTTGTTTAGTGTCTTCAATAGTTCGTAGGGGACCCCGTCAACCCTGGCTGCCAAATCATTTCTCAATAGCTTGAGTGCCTCGAGCACTTTGTCCTTAGTCACTTCCTTGGCTAGGGCTGATCTCTGACTTTCGGATGCCTGTTTTTCTATCTTGTTGAGGACCTCGTCTGTCTTCCTCACCTTCTCCGCCATATCCACCACTGATCTGTCATTTTGCAGGTCATTGTAGTAGTCTCTCGCTAATTCTGCCATCTGGCATGAGTTCTTTTTGTAGCAGGGCACGCCTGATGGGTGTTCCTCTGGGCTCCTCTTTCGCAGCGCATACACCAAATCTCTAGGTTTGGCCACCTTATTTATTTGGGTCCAGTACTTACATATCGTCTCACCTTCTAGGCGGTTGCGGATATTGGCCTTGGTTCTCATGTTCCTATGACATTGTCTCTTGAGGTCCCTTATTTTTGTCTTAAGGTCCGCGGTGAGAGTTCTCTTTTCATTATCCAACAGCGACTCATCCTCTTCCACATTCTCCAGTTCCAAACTCAGGCCCTTCAGCGCTGAGGTGAACCTTGGGGTTATTATTTTGTCTCTTTTCCTTGCTTCATCTATCACTCCCCTCTTCCACTTGTTGTAGTTTTTTTGGGGGTTCATTTCCTTCATGCGCTGCTCTCCTTGTGAATGTAGCTCTTGCACTGCTACTATGCCTGAGGCATTCATGAAGTTTCTTAGAAGCTTATCCCTCGTTATGTGTGGGGGGATTGTCCATCGCCCCCTCCCTATCTCTGGTGCATCATCATGTGCCACCCTGACTGAAACAAGGTCGTGGTCTGTCCCCGGGATTCCCAAGGTTTCAATCAACCATTCCCTCACCGTTTGTTCCAGGGTATTGGTCACGTAGATCCGGTCAAGGTGTGATTGGGCGGCCGTTGCATCCTGTAGGAAGCTGAACGCTTTGGTGTCTGGGAAGGTTTTTCTCCACCCGTCCACCAGGTGCAGTCTATCCTTCACAATGTTCAGGTATAGTCTTGCATTTTTGGGGTCATCTCTTACCAGCCTGCGGTCTAATTTATCCTCAACCATATTAAAGTCCCCAAGGATTACGTCTATCCTGAGGTCTTCATTGTTATCTCGGTATCTGATTATTTCCGCCCAAAATTCTACGTTTTCTAGTGCATTTGTAGGTGAAACATTCGGGGCATAGACAGCCATGATAGTAATCTTTTGATCTTTGTGCCACCTAGCTTGTAGGAGGGCGGCTCTACCTGCCACAATTTCTTCAAACCTGACATCTTCCATGTTAACTAGATCTTTGTTTAACACAAAGGCCACCCTGCCTTTTGCTGTTGGGTTGTCTGAGTCCTCTGAGTTGAGGATTCTCAGCCTCTTCTTAAAGAGTTTCTCTGTCTCGGCCACTCAAGTATCATTCAGGTGAGTCTCCTGAACGGCTAGGATCCCTATCCTTTTTTCCTGCATGAGTTGATTAATGTGGTTACATTTTGAAGATTTACACCCTGCATTCCTATACCCTCTAATGTTGAGGGAGGCCAGCTTAATGGATGCCTTTGTGTATGGACCTCTACTCCAGTAATTTGCTCTCAGAGGGGGGGTTTTGGGGCTGTGCGAAGGCAGCTTCTTGGTCAGGACAGGATGTCACATCCTGCACCATGTCCGCTGACTGTGGGCTGACCACAAACGGTGGTCTTGTAGCAGACTGCTCAGGGAGGGGATACCCATCCCTCATGGCCCTCTCTGGGGCCAGTACCAACTGTACTCCTCCAACAGCATCCTCTGCTGTGGGGCAAATTGGTTTGCTGACTGCTCTCTACGTGACGGGCCTTTGTTCATTGCCAGGGGTAGAGGGAGACGTCCTCTTGCACCCTGCCTCCCATTGACCTCACATCACCTGCCTGTCTCTGTAACTCCTGGGACTGTCATTGGGTTGATGTCCCATGGGTGAGGCACTATGCCCTCTAGTCTCACTGAGCCGCATGCTGTTATTGCCTTGGTTGACCTGGGTTGTTTCATTGGGTTGTACTATTGTGTTAGAGTTTGTAGCTGTAAATTGTTAGTGTCCCCCGGGTTGGCTAGCCAAGCCTTTCTGAAGTTTGGTGGTCTCAAACCCCTCCAACACAAATGGGCATGCCATCAGGAAATGAGTTGCTGACTACCCAGCCTGGTCCCACCGACAACCTGAGGTTTCTTAGGTTTGCACTTCTTGCTGCATGGGCACCTAGTCCCATTCCTAGGGCCTGACTCAGCTTTAGGGAGACGAGGGCACGCATGTGTCTTGTACTAATGTCTCTTGTCCTGGTTTACTCTCCTTGTTACACAGTTGCTTAGCTGATGCCAATCATTGACATGCTCATTCTAGTCTATTCGCTTGACTTGGCTACATAGACACTGGGCTGGGCTATAAGGCTACGTTCTGCTTTCTCCATGTGCGTAGCCACAACCTCTCAAGAACCCAAGGCCTCTACCTCTTCCTTTTTGGACAACTGTCCACTCTCCAGAGCATGACCCCCTCTGGGGGGAGGCACCCCTTTTCCTTGAGGCTTCCATCCTCCTCCTGAACCTTTCTGCATTATCCAGGCGAGGGCCAAGCCAGTCTTCCATTTTAGGTAGTTTGCATGCATAGGCAGGGTGGGCGTCTGATTTGCACCATGCACATTTGACTAACCTCTTTTCCATCTCCAGGTAGTGGAGCCTGACCATTACCCTAGTGCGGCATATCTCCAGCTTGAAGTTGGCATGGAGATCTTGGTTGGTCATCAACGGTTTCACCGTCAACTCCCAGATCGGGGCTGGGTTGCCCAATGCATTGTGTGACTCAATAAATGCTAGATCAAACAATGCGGTGGCTAAGTGAGCACGTTTTTGTGGGCCTCCAGCTACCCCAGTATCAGCCAGGATCTGGTTACTGATTGCACAAAACTTCTGACTGTCCCAGAGAGCCTTTTTCAGAGTGCCCAGAGCAAGCCTCTTTGCTTCGTCCCCTGGCTTGATCACCCCTTGAGAGATATTCGTGATTACCCATGAGCGGAGCTCTGAGTCAAGAGGGAACACATTAAAAGTGAGGTCAGGGGAGATGGCAAAAGTTTGTTGCCAGATGAGGAATTCTTTCAGCTCCTGGCTTGCCCCAGCCAGGATTAGCGTCCAGGGGGTTTCGAAATCTCGTCTACCACTTGGCCTGTTTTTCCAGATTGCTTTGGACACATCTATATTGTTTTCTCCTATAGCTAGGGCCTCTAGGAAGAGCGCTATTTTTGTAGACAGGGTGTGGTTCTTCTTGAATAGCTTGGGGCCTGCGCCGAATGGGACCACTGCCAAATATGCTTCAGGGTTTTGGGTCACCATGTCCACCAAACCTTGATCGAGATTCATGGTGAGGCGTTTGACTGGGATAACCACACGGGGCACAGGTGCCTGTGTGTAGGTTGTTGAGTTGACTGCGGGGAAATGAGGCTGTTTACCCCTTTGTGACATTTGCTTGTCAGGGCACCTGTACGTATGAGGGATCCTTTTCAATAGAGGTCTTGTGCTAGAGCTCTTCCAGTTGTGCTGACCTCTACTAACTCCGGGATGCTCATATTATTACCTGGTCATGAGAGAGTTTTGCTCTGAGGCTGCGGTATATAGTTTACGTCCCCTCCAATTTACTCTTATACTGGGAGTGGGACCTGAAGTTATGCCTAGGTAGATCACTAGTTGGCATTTGCGGACTGCACAGCCCATGTGTAATGGCTATTGTGGCTCACTGACTTGTGAGGGATTTAACCCTCCCCAGCGAAGGGGAGGGGCATCTATTTGCTTCTCCTCACTTGGATACTGGTCTCTTGAGCCATGTAGAGGCTAGATGCCGGGCCGCCATGAGGATGATGGCGGTCCTTGTTCAAGGGACAACATCATTTCCAATCCTGTCTCTCCTCAGACTGTCCAGAATGTGCTGAAGGAGGGGTATCGGTCTGCTACAAAGAGGAAAGTTCCTATGCTCAAAGCTAAACATAGGCAACTATGACTTAAATGGGCTCAAAAGCATCAAAACTGGACTGTAGAGGACTGGAATAGAGTGTTGTGGACTGATGAGACAAAGGTTAATAGGATTGGGTCAGATGGAAAGCAGTATGTGTGGAAGCTAAAAGGAGAAGACATTTCAAAATGAACTACTACACCTACTGTGAAATATGGAGAAGGGAATAATCTCATGGTATGGGGCTGTATGGGTTGGAATGGGGTAGGAAAGCTGGTAGAGGTGGTGGGAATCATAAATGCAGAGCAGTACTGTGAAATTTTGGAGGATGGAGCAAAGGAGAGCTTGGAAAAATTGGAAATGGAGGAGGGTGCCTGCTATTTTCAACAGGACAATGACCTCAAACACAACTCCAAGAGGGCTAACAAGTGATTTGAAGACAACAACTTTGATGTCCTCTGGTGGCCAGCCCAATCCCCTGATCTTAACCCTATTGAACACCTCTGGGAGTACCTCAAGGAGCA
>JAGGAT010001003.1:0-13174 GCA_017657195.1 Termitomyces sp. T70a | reverse complement strand
TTAGCATTTATGGACCTCAAAAATAATGCAATCAGTGTACACATAGCCCCTGATTTTTTCCTGATTTTTTCAAATTTTTTCAAGCACTTTCTATGCTGTTATTACTCTAAAACAAAGTCTGATTACCAATCTTATACCACTACCCTTGGTCAGTGCTGACAAATTTTACATCAGCACTCTAAATTCCCAGGAGTCGTCCCATTCTATATAGATCATTCACCAACCTCTTATTGCCTGCCACCATTGGCAGTAATGCTTCTCCAACTCCACACTTCACTTTAGGACTGAGTCATTGGGACCTGTCCAGGACTCTCTCAGCACTTTGCAAGCCCAATGCAAAACAAGACTAAGTGCAGCTTACTAGAAAAGCAATTAGCTAAATTTTAGGCACATCACTATGTCCTGTTTGATCCTGCCCCCTTCATGTTCAGTGAGGCCAGTTTTAATGCCCCCCTTTTTCCTTTTCTCTTCTTGCTTGTCTGTGCAGTTACAGGCACTATCTGTCTCACTTGGGGTTTGTTTATGTTGTCTTGTTCAGGTTATCAGGGAGAGTGCTTACATGTTCTATTATGTCTGGTGGTTCTTGGTCTGTCAGACTCCTGTTTGGTTCTACCTCTTCTGCACCCCCAGCCTGAGAACTTAGGCCCCTAGCCCTGGAGTGTAGTGGGGCATTTAACCTGTTGGCTTCACCTGTAAGGGTGGCAGTGATGACACCCAAAAAGTTAACTAATGCTGTCACAGATACAAGCACTAGCTACTGTCCAGTGTTGGGCACACTAAGTTATTCTGGGAAGTACTGGGCAGGTCTCAGAGAACTTGCTTGACATGGGCGGCAATGGTGTGTGAGGGGAGTAACAGTTGTTGGCAACAGGCAGCAGTTGGGAGAGTGGAGGCCCTGGGGGAAACAAGGTCACAGGAGAGGTGTGCATAGGGGGATTGTTAGAGGCAGTTAGCGCTAAGTGCTAAGGGGTTAGTACTAGAAGAGTGTGAGCTAAGGGCTAACCCAAAGTTCACAAAAGAGAGGGGGAGGCACTAGACATTAGCAACTTCAGGAGGTGTAACAAAAGCTTAGCATAGTTCTAAGCACAAGTGCCTGCTGTACGTGCAAGGCATGAGGTCCTGAGGAATAAACATGAGGAGAGTGACTGAAGAAGGATTTAAGTTTTGTTGGCAACTTGGAAGAGCATCTAATGAAATCTGGAGTGTGAGTGGTGTTAACTCTGGTATAATTTGCTGGAGTGCTACTACAAGAAGTGAAGTATTTATACTAGTTAATTGCCATCACCAAGAGGCTCAGACTTCAGTAAAGAAAGCGGTAAGTAAGAAAAATAAGAAAGTAGAGAAAAAGTCATTGGGCACCAATGAATGTAGTGTGCCCACTCTCTGTATTTATGAGGGTCCTGGGCGCCTGTGCAGTGGGTGATACCAATACCAAGGAACGGTTGCATGTTGCAATGAGAAAGTGAGCAGCCACCAACTGTATTGGAAGCATGTGCAACAGGATTGGGTGATTGGGTATCTTGGGTGCTTAGTGTATTATAGTGAGCGTGCCAAGTGGCACTGGGCACCAGGAAGTCAGGTATATTGGTGGCCAACTGTGGTGTCAGGCGGCTATGGCACTGGGTAATTGCTGTGATGTCAGTGATTGCTGTGATGTTGGTGATCGCAGTGATTGCCAATGTACTGGTGCTTGTGTATCTTGCTACTAGCACATTCCTGGCACACGCTGTTCTTATGGCTTCATCATGACTAGTGCCTGTGAATATTATTTACTGGTTTCTGTGCTGAGTCCATCTAGAGGCTTATCAGCAGTTTGCCATTGATGTGCCTAAAATTTAGCTGATTGCTTTCTTAGTAAGCTGCACTTAGCCTTGTTTCACATTGGACTTGCAAGGAGTCCCAGGCAGGTTCCAGTTACTCAGTCCTAAAGTGTAGTGTTGAGGTGGAAAGACATTGCTGCCAATGGCAGCAGGTGATAAGAAGTTGGGGAATAGTAAATGGAATGCAATAAGCTTACAAAGCTTCTAATACCTAGCCACTAATGCTAAGCATGTATGTCAAGAGCATGAGGCAGCAAGCATTGGCACCAGTGATGAGAGTGTACCTGTATGGTGCTGTTAAGACATAGAGTGAAGAAGGCACTAAGAGCTTTAGTGCAGATGAAGTGAAGCAAGACTGCTAATTGCTTAGCACCTCAAGTGGACTGAGAGATCTGAACTGTGGGGCAAAAAATGCTCAGTGCAGTTGGATGATGTGCTACTGACAAAAGGTAAAGTATTTATAGTAAGTGAAGGCAGCAACTTAGTAAAGGGTCAGCAACAACTCTAATAGTTACTGCTAATGAAAATGTAAGTAAAGGTCATTAATAATACTATAATGCTGCTTGGAAATGGTCATGTTGGCAGCTAGCTAGGGTGTGCTGCCAGGTGACATGCAAGGCATCAGTTTTGTGACAGAGTCATGGTGAAGGTGGGTGCTAAATTGTAATGTGGCATGTGGAGGTGGTGACAGAAAGTGCCAGCTGTTAGTCAGCTGTTATCATTAAGTCAAAAACAGGCATAGTTGGACTTGGACTCTGAAAGGAAAGTAAGGCCAGTGGTGATCCGCTGATAGTGGTGGCAACTATCAGTGGAGTGTGGAGGCGAGATGCAGGGATGGTGGCATGACATCTGTCCATTGGACATCAAAGTTTGACAAGGGGTGGCATGTGCAGATAGAGGGTGTGATGCATTACATGATCAAGACACATCAAGTTTAGACCTAATAGGAGTGTGCCTCATGAAAAAGAGAGCCAGTGAACCAGTAGTGCCCATAACCTGCTGTGAAGTGGGTGGCAAAGCCAGCTGGCACATAGATATTGTCGCATAGTTTGTACTTGGATGTGAGGACATAGTGGTACTGAATAGGAACTTGTCCATGGCAGAGTGCTGGAGTCTTGCCACCTTGGCCTGTGCTAAATAGTGTGTAAAAGGCTTAAAATGCATTGAGCCAAACTAAGGGCTCATCACCATGATCCATCTCTGAAACCTCCTGGGCTATTTTCAGTGGAGTGGCCAATGGTAGGGTCATTTCCTCCTCCTGCCTGAGAGGGGCTATGTCTGTAGCCAATATTGTCTTCCCTATATTGTGCATTAAATCTATTGTAGTCAGGAGTTAGTTGTGAGTTGTGTCATTCATACGCAGTATGTTTGACTTCAGCAGGGTTGCTGCATGGCCTGACTCTTGGTAAACATGAAGGCCATCCAAGCTTAGCCCAGCCCAGGCAAGGGGTATTACCTGGATTACTTGTTGCCCTTGAGTCCAGTAAATTCATCCAGGTGTGGCAACCCAAAATTTGTAGTGTCAAGGATCCAATTATTTCTTAGTCTAGGGTTTTGTACATTGACTAATATCTGTTCTGTTTAAACCCTCTACTCTGTCCTCAGCAGCCCTGGCCTCAAAATTCTCCACCTCAACTATGAGACCATCCCTGGTTGCTTTTATCCTGTCTGCCCTTCTTGCTTGAGGAGGCAAATTCTGCCATTTTCTCTAGGGGCTTGTCACTATTTACGTTACCAAACCAATCTTCAAGTTTCATGTACTTGCACTGAGCCTGGTTATGGTCTGCACCTTTGCAGTTGAAACAATGTAGCCTGTTCTTCTCATTAACCAGATGAGCATTCCCAAAGTCCATGTCCATGAAGTTAATGTCTTGTAGATCTTAATGAGCATAAAGTAGCTCAGCCATGCCACCTGTAGGGGGGCACTGAAGTAAATGTTCCACAGGGGTTTTTTGGTACCAAATCTCATGGTTTGCAATACTGCATCCTCCCTCTTGACTAGCTTTGCCTGTATCATCCCGATCAGGTCCTGGGCTGGGCTGAGATTGTGTTGTGAGGTCACATCCAAAATTTAGCCTCTCTTTTGTGGAAAAGGCAATGCCCCATTGCAGCAGCACATTTCAGAATCAACTTAAGCTCAAACACAACCCTATTATGATCATGTGAACCAGTGTAAAATTTAATACTCTCAATCCAGATTTCAGAGACTGCCTGAGTCTGATACCACCCACTTACTAAGCCAGGGACCAAACTGGCTGTTCAGCTTCCAGTTGTAGGGCACATGGTTTGCTGATGCCTAAGTGTGGATCCCCATGTGTTCCCACTCTACACCTTGCCTTTCAGCCTACCAACTTGCTCCTGGTCACATTGCCAGAGTTGGAGTTGTTTCAGAGGGCTTCTTTCTGCATTCTGGTGTGCCTGCTCTCTTATTACTAAAGACTAACACCACTGACTAGCTAGTCAGGAGAGGGATGGCCTGTCCTACCAGTCAGCTTGTTATTAGGAGACATGTCCCTGCTTATCATCCTCTATCCTCTCAGTGCATTGCTGCATTTGGAGATAGATCCTGAATCTATCCAGGACCATGATAAGGAGTGGAGATATTTCCCCTGTAAACTGACTTTACCAAGGCCAGACTCCTACTCATGTGATTATGCTGTCAAGCATGCCCCCAAGAGCGGAGATATTTTCCCCTTGAACTGACTTTACCAAGGCCAGACTCTCTAGGATATGTGACCATGCACTCACAGAGCTTTATGGTACTCATGCATGTGTAGGAATTGAACCCACAACCTCTAGGGCAGGAGCATCTACCCAACAACACAGACCAGATAATCATTTGGCTACCTATTCAGTACTCTATCCATTTCTTGATATAGTCCATACTTATGAAACTGTTTAAATGTCTTTTTAGATATATCTTTAAGATTTGTTCAAGGAAATCTACCATCATGTTAATGTCATGTCACAACACATGGTCAGCACACCACATTGAAGCTTCATACAAAGGAATTTCATGATTTTCCTTGAACAACTCCTACACTCAAAGGAGTGTAAAGTGATCTGTATTAGGGGGCAACTTGTACCTGAACCATGTGATGGTTCAGGAAAGGCAGACATCTGTGGATGATCCAGCTGCCAGAATGACACCCCTGCCTCCAGCAGGGCTCTGGTACCCATCAAGTCATTACAAACTATGTAGTGTCCAGGTTGGACACTGAGTATAAGACTCTCCCTCCAGTGCCCCCCCCTCTTTCCCCAGAAGGGTAAATAACTGGCAAAAAGCCAAAAAGAGCAACAAACACTGGGCAAAGTCCTAATACCTACCCTCCCATGAAACCCCCTTGAGAAAGAGAGATAAACCTCAGGGACCTAAGAAACAGACACTATATGTAAAGCTTAGTAATAGAACAACATAAACCTCCAAAAAGGAGAAACAGAAGAAATTGGAACAATTAAGAAAACAAATAATAGAGGAGAAATCCAAAAAAAAAACATGACAACCTACCTGAAGCATCTAACAGCCACCCCAACATGCCCAAAGCAACAAACCCAGAGATCAGCTCCCAAAAGCAGAAATGTACCTATGCAGAAGTGATGATGCACTCCCCTCCAGCAGCCCACTCCCCTGAAGTGACTGGTCTTGAAGGCATCATTATTGTGTTCAGGGTCTGCCGGTTGAGATGGGACATCTGCAATGTTCGGAATCTCTGCATGTTGTGTCATATATAAGATTATGATGATGAGGAATGAATAGGAGTAGCATGAAGAATAAAACTAGTAAACGAGTCGAATTTAAAGTTGGAAACTTGCTAGAGTAGTTATTACTGTTGGTAGCAAGTTTGAACTGTTCTGCGGAATACAATGAGTGCCACTCATCATATAGAATTGGTGGATACCTACATCCTTGAGTAGTGATGCTTGGAATGTGGAGTCGAGAGGATGACTATGCAATCACTACTCTGTGAGGAGTGTAAGGCTGAAGTGGACTGCAGGTGTGCAAATCTGCGCTCACCAAGTACTCATGGTCTATTTTATTGCAAGCCTTTTCTTGGTCGAGTGCTACTATCATTCTATTTTGTTCTCTAGCTTCAGCAAAACGTTGAAGTTGGTCTGCTCAGTAATGCTTCTGCCTTGTATGAAGCTGGTTTGGTTCGGGTGTACCTCCTCCAATATTACTTCTGCTAGACTAGTTGTGAATGCTTTTGTAAACAGTCTGTAGTCCATATTGAGACAGGTAATGGGCCTGTAATTTGCTATATCCGTTCTTTCATTTTGCTTGTACAGTGTGCAAATCCAACCTTGCGCAAGGTTGAGATTAGGGTGATTCCATGGATTTCAATATCTGTGCCATAGATTGAATACTCACATTGTCTATCCGGTACAGTTCAAATACAGTCTCTTATACCGACTAAATACCTACATTGTCTATCCTATCGATATACACCGTCCGAAATTTAACAGTGTGCTCCCCTCAACAATGTGCTCCCCTCAACAATGTGCTCCATGACTAACAAAATTTCATTTCATATCAAGCAAGACTCGAGCTTTCAGACTTTGGAAGCCGGTCCTTCAAAGCTTTACGCTTATCGTCTGCTGCCCAATCCATGTTTTTCCTGGTTCCAGCTTTACGAATCCCCGGACAAATCCTGGCTCCACGCACACATACCTCTCCCTAGATACCATTACCGTTAAAGAAGAAGAACTTTACAATTTTGAACGTACCATCCCCCCTCTTCCATATCGCTTATCATATGGCCACCATCCTGCGGATTCCACACAACCACATCCTTCAAATTCTTGGACGTGATCACAATTCGGCCCCCCGGCCATATGATCTCATAATTCTGGGAAGCATTCTCATAGACAGAATCGGTGTGCTTCTTGACGTCAACACCGACTCTTTGCTCGACCTTAGGTTTTGCCCTCGCCTCTTCAGTGATTTCAGTTTTATCATAATAAAACAAATTTCGAAGAGGTGTCACAACGAGCTCGTTGGCTGGTGCCTGCAGATAGGTATGGAGCAGGGCTTGAAATTCCAAAGTGTCTGAAGGAGACGTCGAAATATTAGTCACATGAAGATCGGTACTGAGTTGGTGTTCTGCCAGTGTGACGACATATGTGAGGTGAAAGGATCGATCATATATTCTGTGTATTTTTTCGGTCGGTTCGAGTGCTGCATCGTCTAAAATCAGTCTCCACCGAAAAATACTTGGGCAAAGTTACAAACTGAGGCTGATAGATACGCCCGCTTCATTGTCCATCACTATTTCATTCCAGCTCCATTTTTCGCTACGAGCAAACCCATGCTGACTGAGCTTTGCGTGCTCTGGGAGGGTTGGAGCGCCGAAGCAAGGAAATACAACAGGAATGCCACCACGGACTGGTTTGGAACCATCTAAGGCTGCTTTCGAAGACAGAAAGAGTCTTTCAATGGGCGTTACATTTTGTGAACTCCCAGATTTCCATGATGTAATTGTAGCACCATAGAACAAGGTCTCGACACTGGATCCCTTTGGAGATGTGATTTGTTAACAAGTGAATCATATAAGCACAGAGAGTATTGTTGTACCTTGGGGTGGCGAAGAATAACCCTATCCTGCAACACTTCGACAGGCATAAGCGGCAAAACTCGACTTGACGCCCTCAGCCACAGCTCTGCTGACATCAATCATCGATTCACAAGCATGACACGTGATGCGTCGTGGAAACCAACTATTCTTCTCGCCACCGCGTCCTCTGATTGCCTAGTTCTTTGAGCAGCTTCTTTTCAACTCGTCTTTACCATGGATCCTGGATTTCAACCTGAAGATGTTTGTCTTTTCTGAGGATCCTTTTCAACGTTGCTGACTAGCCTCTTAATTCTCCTTAGATTGCGCCGATCGCCATTCTTATGGACGAGCTTCGGTCTGAAGATGTTCAACTCCGCCTAAATGCTATTCACAGCATCCCTACCATAGCGCTAGCTCTTGGACCCGATCGTGCGCGTGTTGAACTCGTTAGCTTTCTTCAAGAATCTGTAGATGATGAAGATGAGGTTTTGCTGGCATTGGCGGAGGAACTGGGCAGGAGTTTCCAAGAGTATATTGGAGGGAAGGAATATGCTCATGTATTGCTGGGTCCACTTGAGAATCTTTCAGGAGTGGAAGAGACGTTGGTGCGAGATAAGGTGTGTCCATCTTCGTTTTAGGTCTGTCCTCGATGGTCATATTTGAAAAAGGCAGCAGAATCTATTACAAAAATTGCAGGCATCCTTTCTCAAGCCCAACTCGAACAGTACTATATTCCATTGGTCAAACGGCTTTCAACTGGGGACTGGTTCACTTCTCGAACGTCATCTGCGTCTCTTTATTCCGCAGTTTATGCGAGGGTCTCTCCTACAATCCAAGACGATTTGCGAAAAGATTTTACTGCGCTCAGTAAGGATGAAACACCTATGGTTAGACGTGCCGTAGCGAAGTGGCTTGGTGTATGGTTTTGCGTTCCTTGTGTAGTGTCAATGATTGATATTCTCACAGCCGCTCCTGACCCACCTTTCTCAAGAGCATCTACTTTCGGACGGACTTTTTATTTATCATAAGCTCCAATCTGACGATCAAGATTCTGTCAGACTTTTGACTATTGAAGACCTTATCATTCTTGCCCAGCGCATGTCCCCGGTTGAAGTAAAAGAGCATCTTCTTAAGCAGATCAGAAACAGCATCGTGGACAAGAGCTGGCGTGTAAGGTACATGGCGGCGAGTCATTTCAATGAGGTAAGTGTGTCTGGTATCGGTACATTTGACCATTCACAAATCTAAATTTCACGCAGCTTGCCGAAGCTGTTGGGGCTGAACTTGTTCGGGAGGAATTGATTGGGCACTATGTTCAGTTATTGAAGGATAATGAAGCAGAGGTTCGAACTGCTGCAGCCGGTCAAATTCCTGGTGTGTTCGAAAACGTTTCCAATCTCATTCATCATTTGACATCTACAACCAGGTTTCTCTAAGCTTCTCGACAAAGGAGTTGTTCTCGCCAGGATAATGCCGTGTGTTCGTGACCTATCTCAAGACTCGTCACAACACGTCCGTGCGGCACTGGCTAGCCAGATTAGTGGGCTTGCGCCTCTCCTTGGTAATGATTCAACAGTCGAGCATCTGTAGCCCCTTTTCCTGCACCTTTTAAAAGACGATTTTCCCGAAGTGAGGCTTAATATCATTAGCAAACTTGAAACAGTTAACACTGGTATGATTATCGCTTATATAATGACTTCTTCTGACACCTACACTCAGTTATTGGCATCGAGCTTCTATCTGACAGTCTCCTACCTGCTATTGTGGAACTGGCTGAGGACAAGAGTTGGCGTGTTCGACAGGCCATCATCGAATATATACCTCTTCTAGCCAACCAGTTGGGGAAACCCTTTTTTGACGAGCAACTGGGAAATCTTTGCATGTCTTGGCTTGGAGATACCGTCTACAGTATACGGGAGGCCGCGACTGTCAATTTGAAAAAATTAACAGAAGTTTTTGGCGTTGATTGGGCCAGGGTCGCAATCGTACCCAAGGTTATGGGAATGGGACAACACCCCAATTATCTATTTAGAATGACAACTGTACAGGCAATCACTGTACGTATTTCATTACAGATTCAATTTCAACACTGAAGACTGGCACAGACAATAACACCATCCCTGAATCTAGACATCGTACGTGCAGATATTATTGGTCCTTTGTTGGTGCTTGCGAACGACCCCATCCCCAATATTCGTTTCAACGTGGCGAAATCACTTGAAGTTCTGGCGCTGACTTATCAGTCAACAAAAGAAGGTCGTGATTTGATCCAACAGCAAGTGATCCCTGCGCTTGAGCAGCAAAGAAACGATCAAGATGCTGATGTTCGCTATTTCGCTGCACGTGCGCTCCATAAGGCACAGGTATAATGTCAGATTGTTTCAATCATTGCAAATCATAGATTCAACATATTTTGTAGATCACGAGCATGTGCATTACCTCTGTCTTATTGCTAGCCTTTTGGAAGTTTGTTTGTTTCAAACTGTTGAATGAGATCCCATCTCAATTGAGAATCAACATCTCCAGCTTGGTCGCACTGAATATGAGATTTGCGTCCTTATTATGTCGTAACCATGACCTTTGTAATCCGTCAAGTCGTCAATCAGACTCTGCGGCGTCAAAGGAAGATACCCGCACATCTACAAGGGATGGTATATCGATGATAGATGAGCCGTCGTTCATGGTTGAAAATTTTTGTTCTAGTTCATATTTTGCCAGACGCGAGGATACATCAGAACCGGTACATCGGCAGACACAGAGTACCATTTTACTAGTTCGAGTCATGCCCTTCGTATCGACTGGGGTGAATGTTTCAACAGTTCAATTGCATGAAGTGTGCCTGCAAATCTATCTCTTTTTTCCCTCTGTTTTTGTTTCTATAACTCATTCCCGAGGGTGACGTCGTAACCATTTTATCGATCTTCGTAAATCTCCCAATTTCAGTGCTGCATTCGAAACGTGTTCCAAGAAGGAACTGTGGTAATCTTGTCAGATTCGTAAGGCAGAAGAGAATAGCTGGGTTTGTCGCTGTCTACCTATCGGTGGGTCCTTCCTTGAACTTGTCCGCCGAGCCTCGTTGCTGCGGTCAAGAACAAATCTACTTTGTCCCGCACTTTCCAACGCATGTCGGTAGACCTCCAATGCTCAAATAATTGGGAGGAACAACGTCCTTGAATGCCACTCAGGAGCTGCGATGTCTCAATCCAGTTGACTTAAGCCTTCGGAATCAGAATGAAAGGTATGTTTGAACGTCTGTTAGCTTAAATCTCGTTCTGCGTCTCTCTATTAAGCTAGCATTGAGGCCTGCCCTACTAGGCGCCAGAAGAAATGACCATGAATGCCTCGATACCTAATACCTATACAGAACTCGGATCATATGTCAGTTTCTGTCTTTGCGCATCGGTCAGGATTGGATGATGGTTCCACGTGATTGAAAGTTTGGAGCGAGGGTTGCTTTGCATGCGTTGATTGTTCACTGCGCTCTTCTACTTCAGTATATTCCAGCCTCTCTCGATGGGACATGCATCTGTACTAACGAGTTGGCTCAGACCAATATCTTCTAACACCAACGCTTGTTACCTTCGCAATTGTTGAGTGGACTTAGTTATCGTCCTACGACTTGCTTGCCGATATGTCCGCATCGCGACTCTCAAGCTTCTAACAAGAACCCCGCGTGTCAATGATGTATTCAACTTATGTGTGACTTTGTTGTATTTGGTCGCATAATTGTGAGTTCAATCGAAGCAGCCAATTAGATTGCTTGTCCAAATAAGGTTTACGGAAAATCGCATATAAAGATGGAACAGGTTGACAAGGTTCTTGACCTTGCCCGTTTAACCTTCGCGCCGCCATCTCGAAGTGTCTCGCCTTGCTTATTTCTCTATTCGTTAGCGCAAGCCGCTTAATTGTTCTATCTTCTGGTTCTATATGCCCTCCATAACTCGCATCATGATCGTCGCGGTGCACGCAGCTGCAGTTATCACTCTGACTCACATAGCATTGTGTACAATGGCGGCGCCGCTTCCGCTCCCGACAACTGGTTATATGCGCTCTGTCTCTCCCCTCCGAGACGTCAGCCGGTCTCCTCGAAGCATGGGAGTCACTCGCAACGTGGCATCATCCTCTATGCCTACAAGTCCTCATCCAGCTTTTTCTCCTGCGTTATCTTCTGAAGTGGAACCCGATAAATCAGTTGCGGCTAGCACCGAGAACTCGACTGTCGACCCTCAAATGCAGCTCATGAAATTCCATCAGGCGACAAAGCAGGACTCGAGAAACCTGAGTACATAGGTCGACTTTCCTTTACGATGCTTTTATTCTCACTTCTGTACCGTCTCAGAGAAGCTCGCTGAATCTGCATCCTTCAAAGCAAACGATGTTGCTTTTCAACGAAAATGTATAGCACAGTTAAATGCCTTCCACTCTAACATGCTTCGACAGCAAACTGCGCTTTCAGCGATCGTAACTGAAAAACACAAGATTATCAGCCGCCGATCCGACCATAATAGCGACCACGCAATGGAGGAGCTACTCAAAGGCGTAATTATGGCTTGTAAAGATGGAATGAAATATTCTGAAGAACTCGTGAAGAATATTCCAATACTCGGCCCCTATCTCGCTCCGAGTAAGTTAGAAATACTCAGTTTGTACTATAAAAAAGCATTGACTATCGATCTCAAGTTGCGTACGACATGAAATGCCTGGCGGACGCTATACTGAACTACTCGAGAGATGTTCTTGTTGATATTCTCTCAGACCTTCCTCCAGGAATCGCGAACCTACTTGGGGCCTAACTTTCCGATGTTCACGCCATCCTTCACGCAGGCATAGACCTACCTCTAACCACATGGACAGCACCTAACCTTGTTTTCGTTCATTGTTTTGTTGACAGTCCTACTATGATACCATCTTTTTACTATAGCATAATGATTACTACCATTTTACTACCATTACTTCGAACACTTTGTTACGTCTGACACACGTGGTACGTCCCAAGGGTACCCATAATCTTGCTTTCGTCAAGTAATTCACCAACAGCGAGGACTTATTCATACTTGGATAAGTGCTCTCATACGCGTGCTGGACTATTTCTCTTCACACACGAAGCCAAATTCACTGGAGTCCCCCCTTTCGTTTACCGAAAATGTCATCCATCCTGCCGGGCCGGAAATACCTGGTCCTGAAAAGCTATATTTGGTGGCCTTACTTGCACGCACCTGAATCGGTAGCCTTTACACGAACAGCTCATTACATTACCCAAGAACACTATACAATAGATGGTCACGATGTGCAAAATGCACTATTCGACTCTCGCCTGCAGCTGGGTCTGAAAAAAAACCCCATCGATACAAGTATATATCAAGGCTTCCCCTATACTTTTTTTCAGACAAAATCGAGATATAAAAATGTCAGAGGTGCGAAAGTGTGAAATCAAAGCTAGTTTCGTTATCTACCGGAGCTCGGTCCAATGGATTAAGATGGAGTATATAGAATCTAAGTATATAAAACATTTCCATACATAGAGATTGGCTTATAATCAACTTTCTTCAGCATAGCAAGGAACAGAAAGCTTCAAGGAGTGGGAATCTTTCTGTTCAAAGACAGAGAGCGTGACAACTTAGGGGCCATTGAAGCTGCTGGGCGGCATGCATGCATTGGCGAACCCGCATTGATATTCAGCAGCTCCCTTCAAAACTTGTCCGGGTGATTCCCAAAATTTCGGCCTCAAATCCGCTATCTTTGGGCCCTCAAATCCGCAATAACGGACAGCATATGTCCAAAAAGGGAAAGTCTCTTTTTTTT
>JAGGAT010001002.1:0-13212 GCA_017657195.1 Termitomyces sp. T70a | reverse complement strand
CTGATTTGGTCCTTATCCTATTCTGTTCTGTGTTTTCCATTGGTGTATTTAGGAGATATGTTGCTGAGACTTGTATTTACCAGGAGGCCTACAGTTTTCAGCCTTAATAAATGTTTATCTTGACTTCTGGTGTTCATTATGTCTCTGAATGGTGTGGCAACATCATATCACCATACATTGCTCTGATGCTTGTCTTCAAGGTGTTGCACACCAAGGATCAATGGGTTGAATGATTGGTGTTTCACTGCAGATATGCGTAATCATGTCAAAACACCTCTGGTGCAAGGGTTACCAATGAAAGGGCAACCCATTCTGCATCATTGCCATGAGGGGTCCAGTATATGCAGATATATCAGGCAAAAAGTTGCTGATATAGTTTACCAGCCCCACAAAGCATTGAATGTTGTTGTAGGTTCTAGGAATGCACCATTCCTGGATTCTTGTCAGCTTAGACTCATCAGGGTAAATGCCCTGATTGTCAATAATGTGCCCTAAGCACTCTATGCATTCAGCATAGAGTTTGCACTTTTTCCATTTGAGGTAGAGCTGATTTTGGCATAGTTGTTCAAATACTACACCAAGATGACACTCATATTCCTCAATAGAATCAGAATGGACAAATATATGGTCTAAATAAACATGCATCCATTGCCCTATAATGTCTCTAAATATGGACATCATCAAGTGCTGGAACGTAGCTGGAGCATCACAGTCTCCAATCTGCATAATATGACTATAATACATTCCTGTAATAGTAATAAATGCTGTTTTGGGTATGTCCAAAGGATGTATCTGTACTTGTTCATATGCATCAGTAAGATCAATTTTTGGTTTCACTTTTGCACATGCCACATCTTTGCATATGACCTCTTGGTCAGGTAAGGGCATCACTTGGAGCGTCTAGAGCCATTTGCAGTGTTCCATACTTCTTTGAAATATAGAAAAGAGGTGCAGCCTGATTAGCTGCACATGGCTCCCACCATTTAGCCTAATTTTTGCTCTGAGCTGGTCCTGAAGGGATTGCGGACACTGTGGCATAAAGTATCAGTACCTTTTTGACTTGTCAATGAGCTTAATCTCATGATTAACCTCTCTCCAAGAAGGAAGCTCCTCCTTGGTGCTATTTATGATATCCTGGTACCGTTCATACCACTGCTGCCACAGATGCAAGACATCATCTCATCTCAACCTATGCTGCACAGCCCGTTCTTTCTCCTTACAAGTCCAAGGGATCCGTTTATTCCTGGGCTCTGTACAAAGCAGACTTGGGCACAGGCGTGTCCCAAATCTGTTGCCTGGTCTCACTATTGACCAGGTGGGTCCCAGCACTAGGCAATGCTGGTTGCTTTGAAGCCCTCTGAGCTTCGCCAGCTCTGCCCTCCTTTTCCCTCTTGTGAGGAGTATCAAGCTCCTCACCCATCAACAAGGGTGCACTGCTCTGCAGTGAGACAGTGCTTTACTGTGCCTCCATTGAATCAGCATGCTCTCCCCTCAGGGAAGGCCCACTGCCTGCTATGAGTCATGGCACCTTCTCATCACAACGCTTCTCCATCATGCGGAAATGCCACAGGCACCCATTGGTCTGGTCCAACCCCAGCCTCTGTGCTGGTGTTGCCACTCTGTCCATGATCACTTGATCATTGTTAAAGTCCAACTAGACTTTATGTTCCCTCATAAAGGGAGTACCATCAATCATATCATATTGGTCAAAGTTGGCAACATCCATATAGACGTTGCTACACTCCTTCAGCACCTTTATGGTTACTTGTGCCCCATAATTGACAATAGAATTACTACCAATTGTTCCTAGTTTAAGGGTGATTGGGGTAGCCAATGTGGCCACTTGAACCCCAGCTACATGTGCAAAGGACAGGATGAGCCCTGATGTAGTGCTTCCTGAGCCCCAAAGTTTCCATGCTTGGTGACCATTAACCTCTACCCAGGTTACCAGACACTCTTTGTTATGATGGGGACCACTGGTTGCTCCATGGCAGACTTGTCTGCCAGCAGTTTAACCTTGTGCATCCACACTCAGTTAGGATGATCATCCTGTAGATTGTCCCCAGGTCTATAATCAGTGAGGGCATGAATTCCCTCACTATCACTGTTACAAGTATAATACTCATTATCATACATCTCTAATTTGACGTAGTCATCCTGAGGCAAAGAGTCTGACTCAGACGCATCAGCCTCATCACCAGATTCCTGGTTCTGAGCATTGTCTGAGTCTGGTTCTTCTTCAGGTGTTTCAGACAGCGCCACAGTGCGCACCACACATACATGCCATTGTGGGGCTGCTCCATGCGGCTTCCAACAATCCCAAGCAAAGTGACCCTTCTTGCCACAGTTGTAGCAAGTCGTTGGGGTGGTATTATCCTGAGAGAGTTGACCAATGGCATTGGTCACCCCCTTTGGCCCCTGCTCCACCACCACCTGTTGAGGTTTTGACAGTGCTCCAGTCTTTGGAGCAGCACACCCCGTGCCTGGTGGTGCTACTTGAGTCACCCAAGGTCTTGCCAGTGTGTGAGGTCCTCAAGGAACCTCTCGCCATGGTAGCACATCATCACTATGCTTATGGGGTACAGAGACAGTACATCCTGTGTGATTTTTGCTCTGCTCCAAGTAGTGTGCAGCAGTCTTATGACTGCTCTCATAGGCCCTAGCCTTGGAGACAAACTCCTCAATAGTGTTCACCTCTGGGGCTAGTTCCCCATCATGTATGAGAGCAATGAGAATATCAGAAGGAATTTCCTCCAAAAACCGCTCTCTGATTGTGAACTCATTGGGGAAGATGGCCATATTCTGAGCCTGGTCAAGCAGGGCATCATAGAAGCCCTGCACTCCCTCTTTAGCTGTATACCTTACTCTGCAGAATGCATCACAAGCATCCTGCATTGTAGAAGGTTGCACAAAGCGATTGTACAGTCCAAAGACCATGTCTTCAAAAGTCCAGTGTGCCTGTGCCCAGTTTACATGTATAACATGGCGCAGATACCATTTGAGTGCTGAAGCACTCAAGTAATCTATGAGGATGAGAACTTTTTCATGTTCTCATTCCTCTCCACCTAGCTGAGCCATTGCATAGTTCATGCATACCCTCATCAGCCAATCTTCAAGTTCACTGAATTTGGATGACCTGGTGTAAGGAGTTATGACCTTCAGAGATTCAGGTCATTTACCTTTCACCCCCTCAGACATCGTAACTTGAACAGCTAAAAGCTGTTCAATCATTGCCCGCAGATGATCATGCATTGTCTAACAATGGAACTCGTGAGCTTCCTCCACTCCAGGAGTGCAAAACACCCATGGTGTTGAGGAGGCATCTCAAACCTCCTTGGCTGCTGCATTTCCATACCCACTTGAGGGTATGAAGGTCTAGTATGACCAACATTGGTCATCCTCAAATCCGCCACCGTGCTTCCAATATGCATTGGTGGGTCCCTTACAACAGGCGCAAGTAGGAGAAATCCCCTCTGACTATCAGAAGCTCTGAGGCGGGCCTCACCCTCCTCCTGCTTTACTGTTGGAGGGAGTTCTGGTTGAACTCCACTCATATTGCAGGTGTCAACAGCAATGTTCCCTTGGAACCTTACACCCTGATCTTCAATGAAGGACTGAACATGGTCCTTCAGATCGCCTTGACAGAATTTCTGTAGAATGACATGGTCATTCCACATCAACCCTTGTCGTTGGGGTATATTGCACTATAGTGGAGCACAATTGGGATCTGCTGTAAAAGCAGATCCTCCTTCAGTTGATGCAGCTTTGTTAGGCACAATTGTCCCTAACACCGCTCTCCTCTGGCATTCCATTGTGGCCTGTCTGACCACATAGTTCTGGGGAGTTTCCCCAGGCTGCTGAGGAGCATGAAGCATTGAAATTCCTTCATTGAGCAGAGAACAATGGTTCATCCTTTTTGGGCAAGAGGGATGGCCATTCAGAGGGTACTTGGGATCCTTGACGCTGCTTCCTCTCCAGGTATCCTTTACCTCTTGCTCCAAAAAATCAATGTAGAGTTCAATGAAATCTTCTAGGGCATTGGAGATAATATTATCCCCTAAACTTTGCTGAATTGTGATATGTTTAGCCACTCTAGTGGCTAATCATTGCCTAGTAGAGGCTTTGGGAACCTCTAAACAATTCCTCCAGAATGCAAAAACTCTCTGGTTGAGAATCTCATCTGGACCTGTTCCATGATCTGTATCTGAGGTATCAGGTGCTTTCTCAACATAGGCTGAGAACGTCATTCTCCACCCTAAACCTGATGATGGGCCAGCTTGTGATGGGGCTGGCTCCTCCACATAGGCTTCCCTATGGGTATCCTGTGCACCTATTGAGGTGCATTGAGCTTGCACAGTTCCAACTACAGAGCTCTATTGGAGCTTGGTCTGGCTTACCCCTTGTTGTGCACTAGAAAGGCTGCTCCAGTCTCTCCACTCTATGTGGATGGTCGAGTGGGCATAGCAGAGAAAACGCTTCCTGGCATTTCTCCACCTCCCACACCCATGGCATTACTTCCTAATTCCTGTGGAGTGCTCTGAGGCACTCCACTCACCAAGCTCCCAGGATCATGCCCAGAAACTTCTCTCTCCATGGATATTGATATGCCCACTCCCTACTATAACGGTTTCACTCCAAACCAATTTTAGTACAATCACTAATGGTAAAGTTTGAACTTTTTTTGAGGAAGTTCAGTTGCTTGCCATAGCAAAGATAGTCAATGCAGGTTGACTTAAAAAAATGTAACATTGTTACTGAGCCTTTCACGCACAAGACTGTAAGTCAGAACCTATCTATTGATTCTGGCTACGGTTGTATGAAAAGACTGCTTGGGGTTATGTAAGATAACCTTACTACTTATATAATAATTAACAATTACATAATCAATAAATAACAATAATAAAAAAGTAAGAGTACTTTATACTAAGTACTGTAACAAACACAATCCATTACACTGCCAGACCAAGCTCAGAATATGGCTGTTTTCTTGGATGAGTTTACCATTCAGGAGTGATTTTTAGAGGGTATTTCCTCTGACATTTTTATTGCTCTCATTTGTGATGGGGGACTACCACTGGAAGTGAACACCATTGAGGAGTCTGTTTCTGAGGCTAGAGCCTATGAGAGCAGTCTGAAGACTGCAGCACACTACTTGGAGCACAACAAGAATCATACATGATGTAGTGGTTCTGTAATCCACAAATGGAGTGACTTGGGGAGCATGACATTGGAGCTCATGCTGTCCCTTGCACATATTGCTGAAGTATGAGTGCTGCACTGCCTACTCCAATTACTCTGCAGCTCAGACATAAAGTCCAGTTGGACTTTGACAATAATCAAGTAATCATCAATGGAGTGGTAATAATGGAGTGGCAATGCCATCACAGAGGCTGGGGTTGGACAAGTCAGATGGGTATCTTCAACACTTCCATACAACCAAAAAGCATTGTGATGAGAAGACACCATGACTTGTGGCTAGCAGTGGGACTTTCCCAGAGGAAGAACATGCTGAGTCACAGAAGGCACAGGCTGGAACCAGCGTGCCGCTGCACAATAGGGCCTCTCTAGTAATGAGTGAAGAGTATAGCACTCTTCATGAAGGGGGGAAAGGAGGTGAAGCTGGCAAAGCTCATAGAGCTTTGAAGAGTCTAGCATTGCCCAGGCTGGAAGCTTGATGCTCCAGTACCCAAATCAGCAAGAGACTTGGACGTCAATCCACATATGCCACAGGAGTGGAATCAGGTCATGATAGACCTGATTGCGCAGAACACTCCTATAAGGGTAAAGGCCCATGAAGAGGTATATTGTACTGCCCTCCCGGAAGAGATATCAGAACCTAATGAGTTTTGTTGGTGCTTTGCACAGGGAGGAGAGCCAAAGATTCAGCTTAAACTACTGGATGAATGTGACATAAAATCCATGTGATCACCAATCACAAGGCTCCTGAGTTTTTGGCATGTGTGAATCTTATGGTGATTCACTCAGGACCTGTACAGGATAGATGAGAGCCTCAGGATGATGAAGCGCAATTGCTGGATGAGAGTAAGGAGGATGCAACTGTTCCTCCTCCCCAAAGCCAAGACATGGATGTAGAGCTAGGTGAGGTTTTGCAAGCTTCCCCCACATCATGTGCTCCCTGCAACTATATTAATGTATTGTTGCATTGCAAGGTCAGTGCAGGGTATCATAATGACACCCTGTTTTCCAAGATTCTTAAACAACTAAAGAACTATAAGGTCTTCCAGGTGTCAGGCAATCTTATCTGGATCAAAAATCTAGGTGGTACCAAGATACTATGTATACCCTGGGATGGCAAGTTGGTAATTCAGATTCTTGACCAGGCACATAGTGTCCTGGGCCACTTTGGTACCCAACAAACAATGGAATATATCCATTGTTAGTATTGGTGGCCAACTATTGTGGCCGATACATTAGCGTTTTGTATGACTTGTGAGTTGTGCCAATGAGCCAAAGGGAGCAATCAGCACTTCGCAGGGAAATTACATTCCCTGCCAATACCCACTAAGCTCTGGGATATCATTGGAATGGACTTTATTGGCCCATCTCCAGAACCTAGAGGCATTAATTACTTGTGGGTAATCATTTCTTGCATGACAAGCATGGTACATCTTGTACTAGTGCATACTACCATGACAGCTTTGCAGTTGTTCTGGATTTACTCAAGAGAAATAGTGAGGCTGCATGGCCTGCCTAGTTCCATTGTCAGCAATTGTGATTCCAAGTTCATGTCCAAATAGCGGTGTGAACTGCACAAGATCTTGGGAGCTAAACTCCTAATGTTGATGTCATTCCATCTACAAATGGATGGACAGATTGAAGGAGCCAACCATAGTGTTGGTCAGATTTTGAGGATGGTCATACATCCCAACCAACAAGATTGGGTCAAGTGCATTGACCTCACTGAGTTTGCAATTCATGCGAGCATCTTGGAGTCAACAAAGTATGCACTGTTTGAACTGAATGGTGGATATCTGCCCTCCATATAAAGAAGATCAGATCTGACTCTGTTATCTCTAAGGAAATACATGACTTTGCAGTGCTTGCACTGCAAAACTTAGCATCAGCTCATGACGCTATTATAGAGGCACACATTTTTCAGACAACCACTATTTAGAAGTCCAGGGGGTAAAACACCCTGGACAACTAGCACAATGAAGCAGAAGCAAGTCATCTTAGTCAGCCATGGACTTCTAGTCTGTGGTGGGGTGATATATTAGCCACCTCATAGCTAATGCTGGTGCATGCCAGCTGCAGGACACCATATTAGTAACCTAATTCTAGCTGCTAAAGGGTTGACTGTGTTATTTCTTTTTCTTCTTCATTCACAGAGTGCACGGTCTGCTGTAGCAGTTGCATTTCTCACTCTGTCCAAGAAAAACAAACCTGGCAATTGGGAAGGGGGTGCAGGCCTGCCTCCCCACTCAATTTTGAGCCACTTGCATGGCTCAAAAGAGGGGGAGAAGAAGGAAAAGGACAAGAAGAAGTGGCAGGCCCTGCTGGTGTATGGAGCGTTGACCTGCCCTGCAGCTCAACAAGAATGGGTAGCAGCTTGCTGCAAACCCAGTTCCAATTGTACCAATAGGCTTGTTGAAGCCTATCCCTGTTCCTACTAATGGTGCCACTGCACCATCAAACCAGGCATCCAAGGAGGACTTGGCAAAGGGCAACAAGCCTGTTGCCCATCACAAGGTATATTCCCCTCAGAATGTACCAGAGCGAGCCCATTCTGGCTACATTGAGGTCAAAGAACCTCATATCTATACGTTCCTCCAGAAGTATCCCAAGCAGCCAGCACCACTTGTGCACTGCAAGGAGAGCAACAAACAATTCTTCATCAAGCAGCCACAGGGCAATGATGATGAGTCTGGGTCTGACAAGGTGGACCCATCTCAAGAGTATCAAGAGAGTGAACCTGATGACAACTTCCAGATGCATTGTTTAGGACAATTGCACAATGCTAAGGTTGATTGATGCTTAGCTGCAGATGCTACAAAGTCCAAACAGGACTTTGAACAGCTTAATGATACTGTGCCTGGCCACCTTCCAGACAGCTGGAAAACAACCTTTGTCAATGGGCATTGGGAATGCCAAAACAACTTTAGAGGCATTCTGCACTCTAACTTCTGTTTGTCGCCAATGACCAATGTTGTCTATGTGGCAAAGAGGCAAAGATTGCCCACACTCACGAGTTGTCCAGGATGGTGTATATCACCCAGTCATACTATAGACTTCACCAATGGGTCTCTTGAGGGATGCCCATGAATCCTGAGCAGGTTTGCCTGCTAGTATGAGTTACCATGGAGAATGGTACCTCAATAACCCTTCAGGAGCACATCCATGAGTTTCATTGGATCTATGTGCTGAGTCCTTGACATTGACACAGCCAATGTTGTCCACCACCTTCTAAACAATGATAGGCACTGGCTACTGGTGCCCCTACTGTCACAAGTGTCAGCCATGCTAGGTTGCCCAGACAATGCCAGCCATAGTGCAGAACTTTCTCAAGTTCCCATTGAGCACCACTGTCATCTTGGGTCCCAGAACCTTGTGTCTGGGCTTGCTATGAACATCTCAGGGCATGTCAGCCAAAGTGCTGTCTTTGGCTACATACTCGCTTCTGCACTGGCACCAGTAGATGGCCATGCACATGCTGCATATATGAGAGCATTTGCTTTCATTGCTGCTTGTCCATGCCTCTATGCTGAGGCCATGGATGCATTTGACAGGGAAAAGACAATGTCCTTCCAGGCTATCAATAACTTTAGTTTTCCCTTGCACAGGCTCCATGTCAAGCCTGGACAGTTTGCAAACCTTGGCAATATGGAAGTGCTACACCACCTCCTTGTCAATAGGATTCCACGCATGTGAATGGACTATGTGTATACCTATAGTATCTGCTACCTAGACTATCACTGGTCTGGGAGTGGCCTCCACACCAACCTCTTTGTAAGTGTTGATGATGATCAGCATTGATGCCTGGAAATCTATGGACCTCCAGGAATCTTGCCAGGTTATGACAGGTGGTATGAGCCCACTTCTGACAATTGAAAACACCTTTGCATTCTCATCTAACTCTTGGAGGCTCAGGACCTCTATCCCCTGTCTGACAGGGAGTGGCTCAGATATGGCAAACATGCCAGGTTTATATACCTGGCTAACTGACCAGCTGCAGCTGTTTGTGCTGCATGGTTACTACTGCCAATGGTGATGACCATGACTCCACCTATGGGACCTGATACATCTCTGATGCAATCCAATCCAGCCAAGGAGACTACACCCTTAGTCTCCTCCTCTACATTGGTACCAGAAACTGGTACTGTGCAGATGGAGGCACCTTCAGTGCCACCTACTGCTATGGCAGCATCTGATGATATTAATGCAGCCATCACCATATCAGACCTGTCTCTTGAGATGGGGTCTAATGAGGCCACAGCCAATGTTGCTGCCTCCAGACTCCCAGCTAAGGAGGTAGATACCCCTATGACCTCAGCCCTACCTGCCATGCTCAATGCTGTAGCAGAGAAATGGGATGGAATGGTCACCTTAGCAGTGTCTGCACAAGATTTAATAGATATAGAGGCCCCTTAGACAGCCTCTAGTGGCTTCTAGAATGGATTGGCATGGACCTCCTTATGGTCCCTACACATTGCAAGTCATGCTCTAAGTCAACCATGACAAGTGTGAAGTTTGAGCAGCATGAGTTGCATACAGAAGCAACTCACCTGGCTAGCCCTGGAAGACCTGTAACTCTCTTGCCTGCAGCACCTCCAGCTGCAACCCTTGTGAGGGGTGGAGGTAAGACTGAAGCTACCTGCTTTGGTCTGCTCTCAGATATTGCCACCCATTATCCTCTATTTGAGGATAACATATCTAGGATCACTAGTGCTGCACATACCACCAATGCATAACACTCATAACCACTAGCAGAAGAACCTTCTGCAGCCAACCTGGGCAGGATGCTCTAGCCCACCCTATTACTTTACTTTATTATAATGAGACCCTGAATGGTCTCATGAGGGGGTATGTAATGGACTGTACTTGTTACAGCATGTATGAGTATGTACAACTATATTGCGCCATGGTAGATTTATTAATTATGTAATATCTACATTGTATTTCATTGAGGTTGTGTTTATGTAACCTCAAGTAGTCTTTTCACACCACTATAGCCAGAATCAATTGATAGGTTGTGACTTACGATTTAGTGAATGTAAGGCTCTGTAACTGCATTACAAGGGATTACTCCCATTTTAACTTGGTTTTGGAGGAGCTCTCAATACTGAGTGGAGCGAGGTAGAGAGGCAACAGAGGTCTCTGAAGGTAGTTGCTTGCTAGCAACTGGTGAGAAAAAATTCACTGACCAGTTTTGACTTTATATAAGTCTCATTCAAGCATTTGTCTTGTTGCCTAGTTTGTGTGCCTCAGGAGGGGCATGATGGCTCAGCTAGCACCATTGTGTCTCCAAGGGGATTACATAATCCTCAAGTGGGGAGAGGTTCAGTTCAAACCATGCTAGTGTGGAAAAACACTTTAAACACTACATGGGTTCTTTTACGCCACTGGGAAGCCACCACTCTCATGTGTCTGACTAGGGAGGCTTTGTTGCACAGGCTGTAGTGAGCAACCAATCAGCATGTAACTTGACACAGCAATGTGATACTGCACTCCTGTCCAATCAGAAAAAGAGAGGGTTGCCTAATAGGGCAGATTTGGGAGGGACCTGGTCCTGCAGATCATAATGGATTTGAAAGAGCCTTGGTTTAAAAGCCCTCAGGGAATACCAAATGCGGCAATTGAGAGGGACCAACCTGTGGACCAAGCATGTCCTAGTATGGGTGGGTAGGAAAAAAAGGTGTCAATAGTTCAATCAGGCTGCCAATGCAATGTGTGGTCCATTGGATGGGTAATGGCATGGCTGTTGAGGTCACAGCTTGGCAAAAGTTTGATCAGGTACTTAGCCTAAATAGTGCAGTATGTCTGTCACTTGCTGGCCTCACTGGCCCATTCCATTGCAGGTTCTGAATCTTGGAATTGATCTCTGGAAGATACCATCCAGGTGCAGGGAGTGGTTCATTGTGAGATTTTCACTGGCTGTTTGGCTAGAGGAAGCTACAAGCTGCAGCAATTGAGTTACAGCCCTACACCAACCAAGCAACAGCAAGCATTGCGGAGAGTAAAAGGAGTTTAGAAATTGGGATGGCATGTTAGTGGCAGATGGGTAGGGGATTTATATGTGGGAAGATAGTATGAACCTGGCTTAGAATCAAATTGTAGTAAAAAGTAGCTATGAGTAACCAGCACACTTGAAAAGGTGTCTGGCCGGAGTACCTACCAGAAGTGTCCATAATTTACCATACTGTAGGACCTAGGACACTATAGCTCATGTGCAAATCATGCAAAAATAGGTCTTGAAGTAAATAAAAATGACTCATTCATTCATTCATTCATGCACCTCAGGCAATGAACCAGGGCCATAGAATGTTATAGAACAATTACCGTCCAATGGCAAATTATGAGTGCCTCATGTAAAACATGTGTGCACCATGCTATTGTCTTCAAATGTGCCAAGGGAACTCCTATCAACATAATCAACTCAGATCAAACCTTAGCCCGTTGTTACTTAGGCATTAATTCATGATAAGAGCCTCAGCGTCAATCAACTGTCAGTGATAGATGTGCATTGATAGCCAAACCAAGGAGAGTGATTGTACTGTGATCCAATCATTGTTTGGTGATTAATATAAGTACTTCCCAACCAAACCACCCATGTCACAAAGAGGAACAGGAGCATCCAAGCAACTAGGCTAGCATTGGTCCCACCCATACAGGCATGCAACTATGATGAGGTTAGATAGTTCTCACCATATTAATGTTCACATCTACTTATTGTAAGGTGGCAAGAGGGAACTTGTAAACTATTCTGTAGCACAGTCTCTCACTCCCTAGCCAGAAGCTTACAGCAGATCAGAATGGGGCAGCTCACCAGGTGCCAGGTGCTGGAGAAGAAACCCTTTGCTCCATGGACATTGCTATGCCCACTCACTGTCAGGTTCCACTGACCTGGGAGTCATTCCTAGTAAGCAACAATCTTATGAGGTGCATGTGAGTGCCGAACTATAGATGCTGCATTGAGAACTCCGTGAGGCGTTCCAGGGCACAAGATGGCAGGGAGAGTAAGTTCTGGAGTTATGGGACTTGCTCCAGGTTTGAGCTGAGGGCTGGGAGTTGAGTCAACGAAGGGGTTCCAGTGATGAGATGAAATTGGAGTGTTAGAGTTTAGTGCATGCCAGTTGATGAGGTGTGTGCCAGATAATAGGTCAAGGCAAGCACAAAGGAGACTAAACAAGCATGAAGAGGAAATCAGACAGAAGTTTTAGGAGAACAGAAACACAGGTTGTTATTGTTATATCAAGACTAAGGTACATGGGAGCTACCTATGATCTTTATATACTACAGGTGGGAGGGGTGTAGTCTAAGAAGAGTTCTGGGACAGATTCTGGGATTCTATGAGTGGCAGTGGGCTGAAAGGCAGCTATATTGAGGAGATTGTGTGGGTGGGCCATGAGATTAATGGCAGTTTGAGTGTTCAGTGATTGGCATGATGCATGATGGCCAAGCAGCCCATGTGGGGTTTGAGTGATCTGCATGTGGGCCAGGAGGTTCTTGTGATGGTCTGGGGTGATGCATGGTGGCCTGGAATGATGTGTAATTGCCCAGAGTGATGCATGATGGCCTGGAGTAATGCATGATGGCTTGGAAAAGAGCATGATAGCAGCATGCTGTGGGTGGAATGTATAGGGGGCATGGTTGGTGGATGCTAGGGGAGCTTGTCAGGGGACTCCCCTTCTCTCTCCTTTTCCTCTGTTATATCTATTCTCCCTGGTGTCCCCATACTTACATTATTCCATTGATTACTTACTTTTAGTCTGGAGCTAGCACAGCCACCGGAGTTTAGTCCGGACCTAGCACAGCCACCCACGTGACCTATGTTTATTTTCTCAGACTCTGGCAGAGGGATCCTTAGACTTGTTCTCTTTGGATTCTGTAAGGGCGACCTCCGGAGGTTGTGGCTAATCACACAACTGGCAGAGGGGAATCCAAAGTATATTAAAAGGTAAATATAACAAGAATAGTAAGTGGGTAAATACCTGGCAGAGGAGAATCCAAAGAGAACAAGTCTAAGGATCCCTC
>JAGGAT010001001.1:0-13221 GCA_017657195.1 Termitomyces sp. T70a | reverse complement strand
CCACAGAAGGAGTCGTCTGGGTGACGGTCCGCTCGGCAATCAGACGACAAGTATAACGATGATCTGCAATCGAGGACGGTGTGGCGATCCTAGTAGACAACAATCAGGCCAAGCCTGACGCCTCGTTTCACCGACAGAACCTATGATGACATGTGATAGAATGACTCGTAAGTTGAGGGGTGCGACACACAAAAGGACAGGCCTGAACAAGGGTCGAGTATGAAATGAGTCACCATACTGAATTGTGTCACTCTACCGGAGCGGAGAAGCTATCCCTCGACAGAACTGAGATATCAGAAAAACTTGGACTATTTTCTCTTGTGAAAAGTGTTTGTTAAGTTTGCGGGACTTGCTCCAGATGAGGACTTGCTACAAATGAGGACTTACACCACCTCCGCACTCTCAACGACTGTATGATGCGCACTTGAACTCACTCGAAGACTCGGCCTCCTTTTCACCACCTTTCTCGTCGCTCCCATCGACATCCTCATGTGATCACGGTAAGAGTGGTTGTTTGGCAAAGATAAAGTTTTCATGGCCGACTAGCTCAGCTGGTTAGAGCGTCGTGCTAATAACGCGAAGGTCTTGGGTTCGATCCCCACGTTGGCCATTCATTTTTACTTTTAAATTTTGAATGATCGTGCGTCCCCGCAACTACATTCTTCGACCTTCGCTTCTCAATATATTGTGACTGACTGATTGATACGAGCAAAATTCAGATACGTAGAGGAAGCGATTCGGATGGAGGTATTGTTGTAATTAAGGGAAACTAAGAAATATCTAATTAGGAATATGGCAATATGTTATGTATGCGCTGAGAAACCATAAATATGTATGCGATATGAGCAGGGGGAATATAATGATAGAGGTGTATTGCTGGATCCAGAACCGCTAATGCCGTGCCAATTAATTTTCTTTCAACTCTTCGTCGATCGTCAGGCCATTGCTCAGCGAGAACCCGCGCTGACTACCCTTAGTCGGCTGATCAGACGTGGTGCGAACGGCGAGAGGGGCGCGGGTGTCGACACTGTTCTGTGTGAGGAATGGGGATTTCTGGAATGCGCCGGCGAGCGGGGTATGTGACGCGTTGAACCAGGGTTGTACAGGAGAGAAGAAGAGGGCAGGTACGGCGGGGAGCGGTGCCGTCGGCGGCGGGGCGGCCGCCGGGACAGAAACTAGACGCCGGAAGTTACGGCGAGGACTGAAGTGTATGCGTTATTTTTAGACCCAGGTGGACAAAAAAATATCACGAGGACCCACCGGAGTGCCGCGCCAACGCTGCCACTGCGCATCCGACCAACAAGTGAGGTACTCTGAGACGCGATGTTGCTTGTGCCCGCCGCGTTGAGACTGCCGCTGCGCGAGCGGGAGGGGCTGGGGAGGTGCATCTGCAGCTGAAGGGCGGCGCCAGCGTTGCGTTGGGGTGAGCGTATGGCGTGCATGGGGGACGTCCCGATTGTCAGGCTAGAACGGCGCTTCCGTAGACGCCTTTGGGAGACGGCGGGCGCGAGAGTGGCGCAATGGACGTTCTCGGGTGTGGGCGTGTTTTCGCGGTCTGTGTCAGGCTCGATGTCACTATCGGACAGTTGGGGTGCAGGCAGAGTGGGAGAGTATGGGTCATAGTCGTTTGACGAGTCGGCGGCGTTGCGGGATGCGAGAAGGCCAGAAGAGAAGAAAGCAGAGTAGGTTGTCATGGGTCAATATACAAAGGCGATGGAATAAAAAAAACAAAAGCGAAGTAAACTTGGCCACAATTCGCAAATAGGATAATTAAACTAACCTTACGTAATATAGACTAGATTAGATATTGAGGCATGCAAAGAGACAAAAAGAATGGATTGGCCAACGTGGGGATAGAACCCAAGACCTTCGCGTTATTAGCACGACGCTCTAACCAGCTGAGCTAGTCGGCCATGAAAACCTTATCTTTGCCAAACAACCACTCTTACCGTGATCGCATGAGGATGTCGATGGGAGCGACGAGAAAGGTGGTGAAAGGAGGCCGAGTCTTCGAGTGAGTTCAAGTGCGCATCATACAGTCGCTGAGAGTGCGGAGGTGGTGTAAGTCCTCATTTGTAGCAAGTCCTGATATGGAGCAAGTCCCGCAAACTTAACAAACACTTCACAAGAGAAAATAGTCCGAGTTTTTTTGATATCTCAGTTCTGTCGAGGGATCGCTTCTCCGCTCCGGTAGAGTGACACAAATTCAGTATGGTGACTCATTTCATACTCGACCCTTGTTCAGGCCTGTCCTTTTGTGTGTCGTACTCCTCAACTTACGAGTCATTCTATCACATGTCATCATAGGTTCTGTGGGTGAAACGAGGCGTCAGACTTGGCCTGATTGTTGTCTACTAGAATCGCCACACTGTCCTCGATTGCAGATCATCGTTATACTTGTCGTCTGATTGCCGAGCGGACCGTCACCCAGACGACTCCTTCTGTGGCAATGATTGATCAATCAATGAGCCACTTGGTTGTGTACACGTTTTTCGACGCTCTATTCGACCCTTGCACTAAACACGAGTTGGCTATCCGACTTTGTTGATTTGCCGGTGAGGATCCAACTTTTATCTGTGTGTCCAAGTGTCTTATCGATATTGCTCGTAAACAGATCTCAAGAGACGCTAATATCCTGTTAGTACACTTACAAACAGACGGGTAAGTGAATTGGTCTCCAAGAGAATTTATCATAGTCCACAATATGTCTCGTATTTTTCTAGGAAATATCTGGATCGCTACAACCATGGTGATGGTCACATTGTAAGCCACACGCTTACAGATGGTAGGGGCTTTATGTTGGTCGCCGCCCGCACGAGTTTCGGATTATTATCAGCTGTGCATGGGGTATGGCCTTCATTCGTCGTGAGGTACTTGAGGCATGCATGCCTCGTGGTTACGGAGTTAGACTCAGATTGTGGACGAGGATTTCCTTAAAATATGAGCTCCATGTGTTACCCATCTCATAGCTTTGTTCATCTCACGTTATGTCGACCTCTACCTCAATGCACGCCAGTGCTGATTCACGACCGGGGAAGAAGCACAAGCGATCGTCCAGCGGCGACCTATCTATGCACGAACTCAACTTCCTTATGCTTGGGTTGGAGGGCATTAAAGAAAAGATCAAATCAGTTCAAGGCTTATTTAAATCGCACAAACTCGAAGAGCTCCAACGCCTCGAGGACGAAACGTCCAATGCCATAAAACAGGTACATGTGGTGCAAAATCTCAAGAGCAAAGACGAAAATGCTGTGGTAATGATTCACTAGATCACTTGACGCTGAACGGATACTGAGTGTCTATATATCTAGGTCATCTCATTATCCCACGTCGACAAGGACATTCTGAGCAATAGGCTAGGCGTACAACAAATAAGGATGATCAATGTCGATCGCGGTAGTCCAGTCGTCTTTCTTGACAAACTACTCCCGGCCTTGAAACGTCAAGCAGCATCTCATGGACTCGATACTATTATGAACATTGTCAATTATCGTTGGGACCAGGTTCCTCTTCGCGATACATTAGCTTTAATCGACGAGAATATTAACAAAAAGGTTAGCCATTGCTTTAGCTTGTATATGCAATGACTTAAATCGACATCGAAACAAGTCGGAAGCAACGTCTAGGATCATTATAGATGCATGGCTATTACAAGGCATGCGGCTTATCAAGATCATCAATAAAGCATACAACACCGTACTCTTCCCTGAATTTTTAGTATGGGCACGCAATTCTGAAAGCGACGATCCACCAGTTATCAGATACAGAGACCAGGTGACATACCTTGCAGGCAGCACGGATTACGCACTGTTAAGCATTTTACCACATGTACAAGAGGAGGAGGCACCAATGGACAGTGAGTCCATGTCAGTCCTACTAGATCATATTAGCGTCTGATTACCCTTGTCAACAGGTATAAAAGACACGCTGCTAGACAATGATAATGCTGCTCGCTCGTTACATTTCTTCACTAAAGGTGATACTCTCAATATTTACGAGGCAAAACGCGCGAGTGAAAGCCTCAAAGTTCATGAAGCACAAGTCATCGCACAATGCCTTGCAATGTAAGTTCTATCATGTTTTGCGCCGAATCATCTGGTATATTCAATCACATGGTTGATAGTATGGCAAAATGGAAGTGCGTACGATTTTACCTTCGATCGTGTTCAGCGTTGGCTGAGTGATCTATTCTAGCGCCAGTAGTCCGAACGATCGCATAAATAATCTTGCATTTACTCTTACAAGTGGAGCAGTTTGGATCTTCGGTGTTGTCGACTCAGAGGGAATGACATGCATTAGGACTGCTGAATTGTGTGTAGACATCAACCTCTCCATTAAATCCCTGATGAACATCATCTTGATTTGGGTAAGTACTGCACCTCCAGGATAGGTCGAGATCACTCATCATTTCCTTGCAGAGCACACAACGAGCGGATGTCATTAAAGCAGCGATGAGCACTTTTCAATAGTCAACGATCGACACCATCGCGATATTAGATGACACAATTAATTTTACATCTGAGCTCGGAACCCGATATAGAGACGACTATGCCGAATGTCGAGTCCATACACAATCTCCAATGAATATACGATCTTACACGTTAAATATATTCTAGAGGTTTCAAGAATGAAGGTCAAAAGAGGTGGATTGAAAGATACCTTGCGCAAGAATCACTGAAGATCCAAACTTGAAGATGCGTTGAGTTGATGTGTTACGATCTGGTAATATGCCCCCGTAAGTGTCCCTGGCCCCTCAATCACAATCACACATATCACATCCATTTGTCGATAAACGAACAACGGACTAGACTTGTATATATCGATACGTCGGTGACAACATGTATCTAAAAAGGCTCCCAATATACCCCTAAATGCTGAAACCTGTAAGCGAGCGTCGAAAACTGTACACGCGGGGAGACTTACCTCGAAAAGAAACCCAACAACGTCTAACGACGGCAGCCCGAAGCAAAGTAGTAGCGACGAGGTGGCAGCCAAATATCAGTCCGTAGGAGGGAGGAACGGAAGGAATACGGAACGCGTTTTGGGACAAGTGTCACGGTCACGCACACTTCGTGCGCCTTTTACTGCGACCGTCATCTTGTCTGTAAGCATAGTAAGCATATCTTTACATCAGTGTGACTTCGTGTTTTTCGACTAGATGACTTCGTACGGATTGACCGTTAGTTCTTCTGCTGTCTCTGGTGGTGGCGCTGTACGGCGCGCTCGCACCAGATCCCGCCTTGCTTCCTCCTTGGAGGGCGGGAAGTCTCTGAAGACCCGACCTTCGCGTAGATTGGACAAGGCAGTGAGTGGGAGCACCCTCCCTTCGGTTGAGGACATCCTTGAGGAGCCTGAGGATTTGGGCATCTCGTCAGCGGTACCTCCATTGACTGCCCCCGCAAACTGCTGGGATAACCTCTGTCTCAGATCTGGTGCCTGAATCTGCACCTGATCATGTGCCTGCACACCTTTCTCTGTGGCAGATGTCTATTCCCCGCATGCGGACGTTGCATCCAACCTCGTCCTTCCCTGGTATGGGACGGGCTACTCCAACTACCTTATTTTCGCCCACTCGTGTTTCTGGTTGCGTTCTCCCACCTTCTGCATTTGCACCCAGTGCTCAGCTACCCACCCAAGATTCCTTGCATCTCATTCCTAACATTCCATCTCAGTACATTTCTCCCTATACCCCAATTTCTTCCACGCGATCTCTTCTTGGTATTCCAGTCTCTGTAAGAGTTTTTGTGACACCTACTACACATTCTGTGCCCTCCATGGTCATGACACAGCAGGTAGATGCTCTCCTAGATGGAATCTCCCATTACAGCATGGGCTCTCAGTCATTGCCACCTCTCAATGCGGCTCAAGCAAATCAGTCAGGGCAGCCCTTGGCCCAGATGATCACATCTGTTATGACAGAAATTCTTAGTTTGCAGCCTGTCTTAGGATCCAGTTCTCCTACTTCTATCACTGTTTCTTGAGCAGCATTGATGAAGTTGCTTCGTAAATTTGGCAACGAAATTGCACAGAATATTCCTCATCTTGACCATGTGACCTCTTCAGGTACATTAGACCTTGTGCCTTTACCCACTCCACCTGTTGCTGGCTTTATGCTATTGCATTCTTGCCCACCAGTTTCAGCTGCTCCAGAGGGTTTGGCCATGCCCGTAGGGGACACTTCATGGGCTTTATGTCCAGGGTGAGACCTGTGCTGGCATCAGACAGCTTTACGCCTGTTCACCTTTCTTTACATAAGCCACATGCACCCTTGCAGGGTTTTAGACCCACAACTGCTCAGTCTGCATTGGGCATTCACTCTCTCTTGGGTCCTCCCCCAACATCCTCTATGGAGTTGGATCCCAACATTATGCCAATTCCACTTCAAATTCAACAGATTTTCAATGCAAGATGGCAGGTTTATGTGCCCCTGGATCTCTTGACCAATACAGCTTGTCATCAAGCTCTTACCTCTTCAAATTGGTACAGTGACTATTTGATGTTACTCTCTGCCTCTGGTGAACTGCAGGTCTCTTCAGCAAAATTTGATTTAAGCAGAGAGCATCACCTGACCATTTTTGAATTTATGCAAGCATCAAAGAGATTAGTTTGGGTCATCAGGTTTTGTTTGAGGGCTGGAACTGAAGAACTTATTGGTGGCCCTACCGCTCAGGCAATAGCTGATTTATTTGAATAGCACTATAACCACATTCAGCATCATCATGATTTTGGGGAATATTTTCCTGTATACCTTGCATATGATATCTATATCTGACATGCCTACTTGCAGAGCAGAGGTACCTGCAGTGTTTATGACTGGCATAAACTTGTTTTCAAAAAGAAATCACAGGATTACATGACAGACTGCATTTGTTGTACACTTGATTAGCCTTCTGACCTTTTGTTCAGAGACAGTTCATCTACTTCTTATTCATCTTTTTCTTGGGACAGTCATTCCTTTCACTCAGGTTTTGAACTTTTTTGATCCTCTGCCTCTGAAATGGCGCTATCTCAGAGTTTGGGATTATTTCCATGTCAAGAAGGAAAGAGTGGTAAGAGACCACTATTCAAGGGTCATGCCTGGGAGGTTACCCACAAGGCAATTAAATGCATGGTGTGTGGATCTGAACACCACCATTTCAGAAGTTGTACATGACAAGGACATATTCTCTGCTGCACCAACAGCAGATGGACAGATGCCAAAAAGGAGTTTCATACTGCTATTTATTCAACAGTCCTCAATCCTGTACCTTGGCAAACTGTTTCCATTGGCATGCTTGTTCCCTGTGTGGTGATGGACAGCACACCACACAAAGTTGCACTTCTTGAAGAATTCTTCCTGGTTTCTACTCTGCTTAAAGTAGACAGATGGGAGAAGATGCTTATTGAAATCAATGCTTTACATATGTTTTATCAGGTTATTCATGGTCTTTGTTATGGTTTTTCTTTGGGTTTGGACACTTTTACATTATGCAAAACCTTTTCCCCCCCTAATCATTATTGTTCTCCTGAGCATCACAAATTTGTCACCACTAAGTACACAAAGGAATATGAGCTTGGTCATGTTTCTCAGGGTTACCCACCATCACTCATTAATAAATTATTTGGCCATTACTGTACAGCCCCCCTTAATGTCATGCAAAGTTCTCGAGGAAAGCTTTGCATTACTATTGACCATTTTTTCCCTCAACATATTGCATCAATTATGTCAGTAAACTCCCACATTGATTCAAAATGCTTCCAATGCCAGTGAGGTTCCTTCTCAGCTTGTTAGTTGCTAGTTGTGGATGCTCTGACAGGTACACAAGTTGCTATTTTTGATGTGGAGTCTGCATCTTGCATTATACCAACTTGACCTGAAGAATGCTTGTTTATGGCATTATGCATCAATAAGGAGGTTGTTTTTGATCATCGCTTGAATTTTGGGATATCTCCTGCTCCTGGTATATTTGGATGGGTGGCCAACGCTATGGTGAACATTTACAAGGCCAAAGATGTAGAAGTGGTGCTCAAATGGGTCAATGACTTTATTTTTTTTTCACTATTTACATCAGTGACAGGACTTGTCAACTTATTACAAGTACTCCAAAGATCTTATTTGGTCTGTTGCAGAGGATCTTGGTTGGCCATAGGCAGTGGATAAATTTGTCCCATTCTCTGATCAATTCATTTATATTGGGTTTGAATGTCCTTATCTAATAAGACAGTCTCTCTTCCACTGGTAAAACAGGAAAAATACATCAGAAAACTGGCACCCTGGGGTTTGGAATCATTTGTATCCATTTGCAATGTTGAGAGTTTAATTGGCACTCTTAACCATGTATCCTTGGTCATTCTGGAGGGTCAATCACATCTGCCTTCCTTATATCACTTCAGATCCACCTTTCCAAAGGATTTCCCTGCATGGACAAAATGCAGAATAACACTTGTAGTGTTTCAGGATATTACATGGTGGTCTAATCATTTGGTTACCTCCAAATGTGCTTTGCAAATTTCTCACCCTCCCAAATCATTGGATTTGATTGTTCATGTCAATGCCTCAACATTAAACAAAGCCAAATGATGTGAACAACCACTGGTCCATGCATGGCAAAGGAGGTTATATTAAGGAGCAGGAATATGGGAAAGCAAAGCAAGCAATCACCTTGCCAAGTATCTCTCTTCAGCTTTACCTTTTGAAATATATTGTACATTGAGCCTTTTTGAAGTGTGAAATTCAGTTTGAATCAGAATAAATCAATAAAAATTATAACAACTATTTTACAAGTGTGAGCACATGTAATCTAAGCCCCCATAACTAAGTGAAATAAAGTTTTAAATTTAACAAAGGACAGTTTGATTTCATCCAGGCTACTTTGAAATAAGATAAAACTTACATTTTACATCAATCTTCTGCTACATACTAATAGGCACCCTCAGTCAATTATATGTGCACTGAGGGTGAGCTTATTATTACATACACATAGAGGACTGCACTCACCATAGATCAGATACTTATGAGTGCCTGTATTTATCTAGGTCTTTGCAGTTTGGATTGCAAGGTGATGTGGGTGACAACATATGGACAATGTATAAATGTAAATACTTTTTTATGGCAATTTTGACTAGGATTGAATTTTGTGACTCCACAACTGTCTTTGTACAACAAATGTGTCAAGAATTCCAGAAAAAGACTACTGAGTTCTTTCCAAAATCCAATTGAGCAACCCACTCTTGTTGAGCACTCCTTGATGCCTAGCTAAGTATCCATTTTGTCATTTCCCCTTATGCCCTCAGTGCCCCTCCCCTAGAACCTGACCTCCCCCAAGACCATCCCAGGCATCCCCAATGCCCACCAACCACACCCTCTATCATACACCCCACCTGCAGCATGCCACCATCATGCACTTATCCAAGCCATCATGCATTATCCCAGGCCATCACAAAAGCCTCCCAGCCATTATACAAATCACTCAAATCCTACACAGGTCACTCAGCCATCACACATCATGCCAATTATCAGATGCTTGGACTGCCATTGATATCATGGCCCACCTGCCCAATCTTCTCAATATAGCTGCCCTCTGCCCTGCTGCCACCCATAGAATCCCAGAATCTGCCCCAGACCTCCTCTTAGACAATACCTCTTCCTGCCCATAGTATATAAAGACCATAGGTAGTTCCCATGTACCTTAGTCTCAATATTAACAATAACAACCCATGTCTCTGCTCTTCCAAATCTCTGTTTGATTTTCTTTTTGTGCTTGCTTCAATCTCCTTTGTGCTTGCCTTGGTCTCTTATTCTGGCATGCACATCATTGACTGGCATGCACTATATTCTATCAACTCAATTTTCTCTTGTCACTAGAACCTCTCTGTCAACTCGACTCTCCCACCCTCAACTCAACTCCTGGAGCAAGTCCTTTAACCCCAGAACTTACTCCTCTCACCATCTTGTGCCCCAGAACCCCTCCTGGAGCTCTTGATGCCATGTCTATGTAGTTCGGCACTCACTTGCACCTCATAAGGTTGTTGCTTACTAGGAAAGGCCTCCAGGTCAGCAGAACCTGACACTGTCATTCTCACTCTCTACTCCTTCTCTGGCCACTCCAACTATGATTTTCACTTATGTCTTTCCTCAAGCCCTATCTGCTGGTACAATCTTTAGGACTTTAGCTGCACTGGTTCTCTGTCTGTAATTCACTTACTGTCAGTCTCCTAGCATAGCCACTTCTAGATTTGGACAATCTCCAGGTTTCCACTATTAGTAAGTACTTTGACTACATTGAACCTACCTAGAACATGAGTAAGTACTTTGATCTAGGTAGTGTTCATGTAAGTTATTATGTCTGTATTTTGTATGTTCTTACCCTCAGTTATCATGTACTTTGACTGAGGATACATGTCAACTGTAAGTATATAGACCATAAGTGTCTGTATCAAGGATAGTATTAAGTATAAATGAGAAATAATATTGGTTCTATGACAGTGATCATAGCCCAAAGCACTTATGGTGTCCATAAGGATACAACAAGCTGTGAAGATGACACCTCTCTTTTGTTTTTGATATCTTTCATAGCTTGAATGTGGAGCATCCTGACTTTATAGTTACTTCCACATTTCTTTTTTTTAATCAAATAGAATCTGATACTGATATAGATATAAATCTTTTTCTTTCTCTTTTACCTTTTAAAGACAAGAAAAACACTTGCATATTGGCCACTGAATATCAAAAACTTACTGCACACACTGCATGCAAGTCATGCAAGAGAAACTGTCCCATCACATGCAGTGGTATGCATCAACATCTAGACTATAAGGAGCTCTCATATTGGGCCAAACAGAATGTATAAAGCTATATAAATGCTCACTTTCTCCAGATTCTTGGTGCATCTGATCTCTACAAGCCTCCTGATGCTATTTGCTTTGATCAATGCCCAAAACATGCTTGCCCTCTTATGTGCTCAGAATCAAGTGGTACTAATAAGATCCATGTCCACCTCAAAGGGCTTGGTGATGCCTTACAATTTGGAGGATCTATTCTTGCAATAAGACTAACAAGGTGCCTTCTGATTCTTTATTCAAGACACTACCAAATACTGTGTCTCCTTCTATTGGAAGGGCAACTACAAAGACATGCCCTAGTAAACAGCTCTCACTTACTTCTTATGCTGACAACTGCATCTCCAGTTCAGGTTCATCATCTCCATTACCCATGTCACCTTTGAACTTGAAATCACCACTTATTCAGAAAAATCTTGCAGCTCTCCAGTCTGCCAAACTCAATGGTAATTACCTGGACATGCTACCTGCTCTGCATTATGCAGGCATCAAGACATTATTTGACATCCTCTCAAAGAGGGTACAAGAGGTGGTTGATTGGACTGCCCTTCCTCATTGACAGGTTGCAGATTTGCATGAATATGCATTTAGGTGGGACAATCTCAATTGCTTCACTCACACATCCCAGTTTCCAATTTTTGAGGAGTCACTTGACTTCAATGATAAAAATAATGATCCAACCAATAATGATAATAAAGTAACCATTGTTGAGTATGTTTCTTCTTCTAAGGTCTGATTGATTCAATGTGATTGTGCTTCACTATTTTGATTATTTGTATGTATGATAACCCTTCTTGACCACCAATGAGTATGTCTGTAAAATAATTTACTTTACTATACATTTGTAGAATAACGTACCTTTCTTGATTGTCTTCCATTACTGTTTGTAAATAATGTACTGTATATCCAACATACCTGTATTACTAGTCATGTAACTTTCACTTTTCAATAAGACATATTTTTATAATTATAACTTTGACATTGTTGACATTATTTAAGCAATATATCCACTGTGTACAAACTATCCAAAAGCTTTATCTGGAGTTACCAAGAAGACTGCATCCCAAAGCACTCCATAAGAATCACAAGTTACTCCTGTTAGCTCTGCAAGAACATAATCCCGATTTGCTCAAATCCAGGCTTTGATTGCTGAGAATGCCTCTTCAATTGAGTTCAAATCAGGTGAATATGCAGGAAGAAAAATAAGGTGCATTCTACTATGTACACATAACAAAATCAGAACAACCTGCTTGTATCACTGCTGGCAGCAGAACCTGTTTCCTCTAGAAAAATAGACAAGGAAAGCTGTCATGCTACTTCTATGTTGTTTTTCCCTAGGAAATATGTAAGCAATTTCTTGCTGCAAAAGTTAGGAAAATTTATACCTTTCTCTGAACTGTTTCTAGAATAAAAATCATATTTCTTTACTATTATGTTGTTGGAAGAAATAGCATGGAAATCTTTGAGATATTTCATTGCAGGTTTATTTTAGAAAAAAGAATCATATTGAGCTTCTCAACAGATATTGAAAGTCATCACATATTTCTTTTTGCATTTTTCTATGGAAAATTTATACTTTTTCTCTAGTAAAAAAAATTGGAAGCTCATTGCTGTTTTTCTAATAGAAAAAGGGTTAAAGAAACCTATCACCTGTTCCTTAGTCAGCTTTTCACTGTAGAAAAAGGGAAAATTCCTTTGTTCAAAGACTTTTTCCATTAGGAATTCACATGTTGAAAATAGCATAACAGGTTTCCTTTTTACTTTTTCTTAGGGAAATACAATAGCAAGCTTTCAATTCCTCTTTACCAAAGAAAAAGTATAAATTTTCCAAAGATAGATGCAAAAAGAAATACATGATGGCTTTCAATGTCTGTTGAAAAGCTCAATATAATTCTTCTTTCTAAAATAAACATGCAATAAAATATTTTAAAGATTTCCATGCTATTTCTTCCAGCAATATAATAGTAAAGAAATATAATTTTTATTTTAGAAACAGTTTAGAGAAAGGTAGAAATTTTCCTAACTTTTGCAACAAGAAATTGCTTACATATTTCTTATGGAAAAACAGCATGGAAGTAGCATGACAGCTTTCCTTGTCTCTTTTTCTAGAGAAAACAGGTTCTATTGCCAGCAGTGTATGGGCCATTGCAAGCACAGCATTGCCCAAGATTTATATTGCATGTGACTCATGACCTGTGACCTCATAGGTTCACTTTCATCACTACTACTATGAGCACGTGCATTGCATCTTTTTGACATCCACCAAGCTCTATTGGAAGTCAGACTTGAGGAGCTGCATGTTTCTCCACCCAGAAATGTGCCTGATGATGACTTAGCACAATGAATTACTGCTATCTTTAGGTGCAGCCTGCTCACATTCTGCATTGCCAGCAAATTGCTCCA
>JAGGAT010001000.1:0-13224 GCA_017657195.1 Termitomyces sp. T70a | reverse complement strand
TTGTTCTCTTTGGATCTCCCTTTGCCAGGTGTGTAGTTGTTATTACTTACTTCTATTACTTATACATACACTAATACACTTTGGATCTCCCTTTGCCAGCTGTGTGACTGAGCCATAGCTTCCAAAAGTCGCCCTTACAATCACTCTTATAGTAGTGAGACAAACAGTCCACAACTTTATTCAGTTCTTCCTTGACATATGTAATGTCAAAGTTGAACTTAGACAAGACAAATAACTCATCCAGCACTGTTGTCATGCAGATAGATTCTATTGAGTTTTGAAAAACTCAAGTGCCTTGTAATCAGTAATTACATGGATTTTATACCCTAAGAGCTTATTCTCCCATTTGAGGAGAGCTTCAAGGATAGCCAAGGTTTTGAGTTTGTGCACAGCATAATTTTGCTGTGCATTAGTGAACTTCTTGGACATAAACCCAGCAGGCCTACAGGTCTGCCAAGTTGGTCCTTGACTATACATTGCTCTGATGCCTGTCTTTAAGCAATCACACACCAGCCATATAGGATCCTTTTTATGAGGATCAATGGGTTGAATAATTGGTGTTTCACTGCAGATACACTTAACCATGTCAAAACACCTCTGGTGCAAGGGTTGCCAATGAAAGGGCAACCCATTCTGCATCATCACCATGAAAGTCCGGTATATGCAGATATATCAGGCAAGAAGTTGCTGATATAGTCTACCAGCCCCACAAAGCGTTGAATATTGTTGTAGGTTCCAGGAATGCACCATTCCTGGATTCTTGTCAGCTTAGACTCATCAGGGTGAATGCCCTGATTGTCAATAATATGCTCTAAGCACTCTGCATTCAGCATAGAGGTCACACTTTTTCCATTTGAGGTAGAGCTGACTTTGGCATAGTAATTCAAATACTATGCTGAGATGATGCTCATGTTCCTCAATGAAATCAGAATAGACAAATATATTGTCTAAATAAACATGTATCCATTACCCTATGTTGTCTCTAAATATGGATGTCATCAAGTGCTAGAACGTAGCTGGAGCATTACAGTCTCCAATCTGCATAATATGACTATAATATGTTCCCATAATAGTCATAAATGCTGTTTTGGGTATGTCCAAAGGGTGTATCCATACTTGTTCATATGCAGTGGTAATATCAATTTTTGATCTCACTTTTGCATGTGCCACATCTTTGTGTATGACCTCTTGGTTGGGTAAGGGCATCATGTCCTTAACCATGTTGTCATTATGCTGGGAAGCATCTAGAGCTATTTGCAGTGTTCCATCATTCTTTGGAATACAGAGAAGGAGTGCAGCCTGATTAGCCGCACATGGCTCCCACTATTTAGCCTGCACATAGCATTTGATTTTTGCTCTGAGCTGGTCCTGGAGGGATTGTAGACACTGTGGCATAAAGTACAAGTACCTTTTTGACTCGTCAATGAAGTTAATCTCATGATTAACCTCTCTCCAAGGAGGAAGCTCCTTCTTAGTGCCATTTATGATATCCTGGTACTGTTTGTACCACTGCTGCTATAGATGTGAGACATCATCTCACATCAACCTAGACTCCACAACCCATTCTTTCTCCTTATGAGTCCAAGGAGTCCATTGATTCCTGGGCTCTGTATGAACAATATTACTACATTTGTACCTCTCTCATAGTGCTGCTGTAGTAGGGGAGGTGGAACTGCTAGTGGAACAGACAAGAATAGAGCTGCAAAGTATGACTCAAATCAGGTATAGCAAAATGACAACATGCGTGAATCAAGCATGTTAGGGATATGGAAGCTTACAGCTAGAATCAGAGGAATAGGAAATTTGAGTTACAATTTGAATAAGGAAAGAATAAGATTCAAAGGTTGCAAGACCGACCACTAGTCAAAAACAAAATACAGAAGGAATTGACAATAATGAGGGGAATAGGGATGAGATTGTCAATCTCTACAGTTGAAATAAAGTGTATAAAAGGTTCTAAAATACAGAAAGAAGACTGTCTTTTGAACCCCTCACATTGCCTGAATTTCTGTCAGTCTGGTCTTTTATAAAAGCCAATTCCTTGCCTGTATTGTCCCACTGTCTTGTACTCCCAGGTAACTGTCATTCTTGTGCTTGTCTAGTCTTGGTCTGGTTCTTTGTCAATACTGACTACTCATTTGGAACACCCCATGGTCTTGTATTTTTGGTTTCTGGTGTTCTTGCTCTTGTCTGGGTCCTGTTTTTTGTATGGTTATATCTTCAATGCTCTGTTCAGCTATACTCAGTTTAGAGCACAACTGCCATACCATTAAATGTTGCTTTTCCAACCTCTTTTCTTCCCTTCCTCTCAAGCTAAATCTTGGTTGTTTGTTTCCAAATTCCTCTGCTCTGGGGTACTTAGTTCTAAGCCTAGCCTGTTTTTCATCTTACCTTAGTAGTCTCTTTGTCCATCCCTGCACTTAATCCTCACAACTTATTTTCCTATTTGACTTCTACCTTCACATTACACCGTTTCCACCATTATCCACTTGTGTGTTCTCTCAGCTAGACTGACCCACTGCCACACCGCCAAACAAATTTCACACTTGTCTGGTATATTAAGCCAATTTTTGGCTCTTTTCCCAGTGTAGGAGCCCATTGAAACTCATGCGGTTCTGAGATCTCTTCCAGGAGAGTACTCCAAAATACCTCTCTGCAGGTCCTCACCCTTCTGGGAGCTTCCTGTGCATTCAGGTCTCTCATGACCTGATTCCACTCTTGCAGCATACATGGGTCAATGTCCCATTCTCTTGCAGACTTGGGCACAGGCATGTCCCAAATCTGTTGCTTAGTCTCACTATTGACCAGTTGGGTCCTGGCACTAGGCAATACTGGTTGCTTTGAAGCCCTCTGAGCTTTGCCAGCTCCACCCTCCTTCCTCCTCTTGTGAGGAGTACCCAGCTCCTCACCCATAAACAAGAGTGCACTGCTCTGCAGTGGCACAGTGCTTCCAGCCTGTACCTCCATCAAATTGGTGCATTCTCCACTCAGGAAAGGCCCACTGCCTGCTACAAGTCATGGCACCGTTTCATTACAATGCTTCTCCATTGTTGGAAGTGTCACAGGCACCCATTGACCTTGTTCAACTCTAGCCTCTGTGCTGGTGTTGCCACTCCATCAATGATCACTTGATTATTGTTAAAGTCCAACTGGACTTTATGTTCCCTCATAAAGGGAGTGCCGATAATCATATCGTATTGGTCAAAGTTTGCAACATCCATATAGACATTGCTATACTCCTTCAGCACCCTTATGATTACTTGTGCCTCATAATTTACAATGGAATGACTACCAATTGACTCTAGTTGAAGGGTGATTGGAATAGCCAATGTGGCCACTCAAACCCTGGCTACATGTGCAAAGGATGGGGTGTGCCCTGATGTAGTGCTCCCCAAGTCTCAAAGCATCCATGCTTGGTGACCGTTAATTTCTACCCAGGTTACCAGACACTCTTTGTTCATGACTAGGACCACTGGTCACTCCATGGTGGACTTGTCTGCCAGCAGTTTAACCTTGCACATCTGCACTCAGTTAGGACAATCATCTTGCAGATCGTTCCCAGGTCCATAATCAGTAAGGGCATGAATTCCCTTACTATCACTCTCACAAGTATAATACTCATTATCATACATCTCTAATTCAACATAGTCATCCTGAGGCAAAGACTCTAACTCAGACCCATCAGCCTCATCACCAGATCTCTGGTCCTGAGTATTGTCTGAGTCCAGTTCTTCTTCAGGTGTTTCAGATGGCGCTACAGTATGTGCTGCATGTACATGCCCTTGTGGGGCTGCTCTATGGAGCTCCCAACAATTCCAAGCAAAGTGACCCTTCTTGCCACAGTTGTAGCAAGTAGTTGGGGTTATATTATCCCAAGGGAGTTGACCAACAGCATTGGTCACCCCCTTTGGCCCCTGCTCCACCACCACCTGTTAAGCTTTCAACAGTGCTCCAGTCTTTGGAGCAGCATGCCCCATGCCTGGTGGTGCTACTTGAGTCACTTGTGGTCTTGCCAGTGCATGAAGTCCTCAAGAAACCTCTTGCCATGGTAGCACATCATTACTACGCTTATGGAGTACAGTGACAGTACATCCTGTGCAATTTTTGCTGTGCTCCAAGTAGTGTGCAGCAGTCTTATAACTGCTCTCATAAGCCCTAGCCTTGAAGACAAACTCCTCAATGGTGTTCACTTCTGGGGCTAGTCTCCTGTCACATATGAGAACAATGAGAATATTGGAAGGAATTCCCTCCAAAAACTGCTCTCAAATTGTGAACTCATTGGGGAAGATGGCCATATTCTGAGCCTGGTCAAGCAGGGCATCATAGAAGCCCTGCACTCCCTCTTTAGCCATATATCTGCACCTGATTTATGTGTATAACATGGTGCAGATACTATTTGAGTGCTTCAGCACTCAAATAATCTATGAGGGCAAGAACTTTTTCATGTTCTCGTTTCTCTCCTCCTAGCTGAGCTATTGCATAGTTCACTCATACACTCATCAGCCAATCTTCAAGTTCACGGAACTTGGATGTGTAGACAAATATAAGATATGTATATTCCTCAGGGATTATGACAAAGTCCATGAACACAACTAATATTTCACCTGTAGACAAATATAAGATATGTATATCTACAAGTCGTTGTAAGTATATGTAAGTAAGTATGAGTAGCAATTGATGTACTCCTCAGGGGTCATGACAAAGTCCATGAATATGACTGAGGAGTAACATTGTGTACCTTCATATTTATACTACAAAATAAGGTTTGTCAGTAAAGACTGAGAAACAAAAGTATTGCAACATAATGAGAACATTATAATGATAAGTAAAAAATAAAAAGATTAATAAATAAATACTGTCTGGTAAATTAGCGCTGACTGGTAGCCATATGCTAACAGGATGACCTGGTGTAAGGAGTCATGACTTTCAGAGATTCAGGTTGTTTACCTTTCACCCCTTCAGACATCATAACTTGGACAGCTAAAAGCTGTTCAATTGTTGCTTGCAAATAATTGTGCATTGTCTGACAATGAAACTTATGAGCTTCTTCCACTCCAGGAGTGGCAAAACACCCATGGTGTTGAGGAGGCATCTCAAACCTCCTCAGCTGCTGCATTTCCATACCCACTTGAGGGTTTGAAGGGCTAGTATGACCAACATTGATCATCCTTAAATCCACCACCGCACTTTCAATATGGATTGGTGGTTCCCTTGCAGTAGGCACAGGTAGGGAAGATCCCCTCCAAGCATCAGATGCTCCAAGGCAGACCTCACTCTCCTCCTGCTTTACTGTTGGAGGGAGTTCTGGTTGAACTCCACTCATATTGTGGGTGTCAATGGCAATGTTTCCTTGGAACCTTACACCCAGATCTTCAATGAAGGACTTACCATGGTCCTTCAGATCACCTTGACGGAATTTCTGTAGAATGATATGGTCATTTCACATCAACTCTTGTCATTGGGGTATATCATGCCATAGTGGAGCACAATTGGGATCTGCTGTAAAAGCAGATCCTTCTTCAGTTAATGCAGCTTCATTAGGCACAATTGTCCCTAACACCACTCTCCTCTGGTGTTCTATTGTGGCCTGTCTGACTGCATAGTTCTGGGGAGTTTCCTCAGGCTACTGAGGAGCATAAAGCATTGAAAATGCTTCATTAACCAGAGACAACAACAATGGTTCATCCTTTTTGGGCAAGGGGGATGGCCATTCAGAAAATACTTGGGATCCTCAAAGCTGCTTCCTCTCTAGGTATTCCTTTACCTCTTGCTCCAAAAAATCAATGTAGAGTTCAATAAACTCTTCTGGGGCATTGAAGATAATATTATCCCCTAAACCTTGCTGAATCGCAATATGTTTACCACTCTAGTGGCTAATCATTGCCTAGTAGAGGCTTTGGAAACCTTTAAATGATCCCTCCAGAATGCAAGAACTCTTCAATTGAGAATCTCATCCAGACCTGTTCCGTGATCTGTATCTGAGGTATCAGGTGCTTCCTTAGAGACTGTCTTGACATAGGCTGAGAACATCATTCTCCACCCTAAACCTGATAATGGGGCAGCTTGTGGTAGGACTGGCTCCTCTACATAGGCTTCCTTATGGATACTCTGCACACCTATTAAGGTGCATTGAGGTTGCACAGTTCCAACTACAGAGCTCTGTCGGAGCTTGGTCTGACTCACCCCTCATTGTGCACTAGAAGAGGCTGCTCCAGTCTCTCCACTCTGTGTGGATGGTTGACCATTATCTAATGGTCAAGTGGGCATAGTGGAGAAAAGGCCTCCTGGCATTCCTCCACCTCCAACATCCACAGTACAACGTAACATGGTATTACTTCCTAATTCCTGTGGAGCACTCTGAGGTGCTCCACTTGCCGAGTTCTTAGGATCATGCCCAGAAACTCCTCTCTCTGTGAACATTGATATGCCCACTCCCTACTATAACTGTTTCACTCCAAACCTGTTTTAGTACAATCACTAATGGTAAAGTTTGAACTTCTTTTGAGGAAATTCGGTTGCTTGCTGTAGCAAAGATAGTCAACGCAGGTTGACTTAAAAAAATGTAATGTTGTTACTGAGCCTTTCACACACAAGACCGTAAGTCAGAACCTATCTATTGATTCTGGCTACAGTTGTGTGAAAAAGACTACTTGAGCTTATGTAAGGTAACATCTATATAGAATGGGACAACTCCTGGGAAAATGATGGAATAACTAAGGCTGACCAAGACTTACATAAAATTGGTAATCAGACTTTGTTTTAGGGCAATAACAGCATAGAAAGTGCTTGAAAATTTTTGAAAAAATCAGAAAAAATTCAGAGGTCATGGATACATTGATTGCATTGTTTTTGAGGTCCATAAATGCTAAGAAAAATTAGAAAAACTCAAGAAAAACTCAATTTAGCTTACAGTACACCTTGAATAATTGAAAGCTGAGGTCTTAAACCAAACACAGTAAGGTTGAGGCTGGGATTAAGCACTGAGTTACTTATACATACTTGGAGTCCTAACTGAACAAGGAGGTTTGGGTGGAGGCTGAGTTGGGGGGGGTTTGGAGGCAAAGCCTCCAACGAGCTATGAAATTTGTGCTGAAGGCACAAATCATAGCTCAGTACTACTTATATAATAATTAACAATTACATAATCAATAAATAATGATAATAATAAAGTAAGAATACTTTATACTAAGTACTGTAACAAACACAATCTGTTACACCTATAGTGCAATGCCTATTGTTGTGTTCTGTTCTGTTGCTGGCAACCACTACAAGGCCAGAATTTCAAATTTCTTGACAAACATAGTTCTTTTTCCTGTTAGCTTGCAAATTAGCATGTATTGTCATTCATAGCATCTATTAGCATGCATTAATATATATTGGAGTGACAATATTTGTTGTAGTCTCTCTACTTAGCCAGTTAAAACAATATAAAGGTTAGATTCTATGGTACTATCAGTAATATAACAATGTAGACTTTTGCTATAACACAGCAAGCCAGGAGTTTAGGAATTTGGAGTTGTTGGATGAGATGACAAGGTTGAAGTATGTAAAAAAAGTACTGAAGGAGTTTTATAATGCTTTAAGAAGATCCAACTTCATATGAAATATATATTATAGTATAAAAAAATGAAAGATATAGGAAAACATTGATCATATTCCAAACAAATGCAGATAATTGAGTCATGTCACTGGTCTGCCTATTTTGCAGAGTACTGATACAGAATGTAAGTTTTATTCTAAAGCTGCCTAAATGAAATTAGATAAGATTTGTATATTAGAACTTTATTCACAAAGTATGATGGGCTCAATTCACACACACACTTTTGTAAAGTAGTTTATAATTTTAATTGATTTATCTGAATGCAATTTAAAAGTCACACTCAAAAAAGAGGCAAATAATATTATTACTAAACTCAATTCTATAGCTTATATACCTAAGACAGATTATACTGATGCCAGGAAAACAATCCATTTGTGAGCACATAACCTTTAGTGCTATACAAGTATACAAGGTGTAATTCATGTGCAAGAGGACTAATTAGGGTTTTTCAGTTTTTAACAGCTCCTCCAATTATCTATTTTGATAAATTGAGCATATCAATTAACATGGATAAGAAGCTTGAAATTACAACTGTTGACTCCTCAAATGTGCATAAGCATACACTAAAAGGAGTTATATATTGTGGCAACTCCTATTTTTCTAGCTGTTATGAATTTTTATCCAATTGGTATCATCGCAAATTGACACATCAGAACAGATTGATCAGGCAAAAATAGTAAAAGATAAAACAAAAAACAAGGATTGAGGGGTAGTTGGTAATTTTTTTTTTTTTTTATTTCAATTATTGTGCCCTGAGTGCTTGGCGCTCATCTTGCACATTACATATGACAGGTATTCTAAGCTACGAGAGCTATGGAATCTCTACCCCCCCGCCTACGTGGAGAAAGAGCAGATCGGTAATTCCTTACACCGTTTAGACCATACTCTCCTATTAGGGCCTGAGATAGATTGCAGGGCTATGTTGCAAGGGCGGTGAAGCTACAAGAGTCCACAGAGTGGGCTGGGGGGGGACAAGCGGTGGGGCTGTTGTCCCAAGCTAGTCTAGTGGTGACCTAATGGTTGAGGTGTGATGCCTCATGTCGTAATTAGAAGAGTTTAGGTTGGGTTGGTTTTTGTGCACCCCGTTAGTGGTGGCCAGTGAGTGTGCGGGTTGGCAGTGGGTTTGTCTGGTGGCATGCAGCCAGGGTGCTAGTTGGAGGTGAATTAAATCTCTTAGTTGCGTCAATATATCTGGTTAGGTGTTTTAGAGCATCAGGTGCAGAGAGTAGGTGCGAGATTGACTCAGCTTTTTGTCTTATCATGCAAGTGAGGTGTGCAAACCATTTGTGGTCATAGTGGGGGCATTCAAGGAGGAAGTGCTGTACATTTTCAACTGTCAGGCCCCGGCAGTGGGGGCAGACCAGGGTCTCCAAGTGCTTGATCCTGAATAGATGAGCATTGAGGGGGGCGTGGCCTGTGCAGAGCTGTGTCAGTATGGCTGAGTGGTTCCTACTCAGTGGAGAGATGAGGCGTATGTAGGTCTTCAAGGGAAACAATTTGTCAAATCGCTTGATGGCCCTGTATCTCGGGGACTTCTTCCATCAGCGTTTCCAAAGGGCTTGGGATGCAACTTGGTCCGCCTGCCTGAGTGCTGGGATACTGGCTGGGAGGGGCTTTGAGTGGAGAAAGGCCAGAAGGAGGTTCTGGAGACTTGACAATCCCGTGGCTGCCACTTTGGCTAGGGTGTCAGCCCTCTCGTTGGGGGAGAATCCCTCGTGGCCCAGGGACCAGTGGAATTGGAAGTGGATGACACCTCGCATTCATGGGGACCATTCTGAGCCTGCTGCTGTAGTGGCACATCTGCATATTGCGTTGGTCAGTTGGTCTTGTTTCTTGTGGAGGTTTTCCGCTGCGGTGTGTACTCTATCCAGCAGGTAGTGTGCAGGGTGGGGTTTCTAGTTTTTGAGGGCCCTTAGAGTCGCTTGGCTGTCGCTCCCAAGTATCGTATGCCTGGTTAGTTTCCTGTTGAGGCCTTGAAGGATATGGAGGCCCAGGCTTAGTCCTACAATTTCTGCTTCATAAACTGTGTGCTCAGCATCTGAGCCAAGATGGTATTTTAGGTGTGACACCTCATCTCCATTTATGAAGAGGACTGCAGAGGCCCCAACTCCTCCTTCAAAGCTGGATCCGTCACAGAAAACAGCTGTGTTGGATTTGTCAAAGGCCTCTTCAATTGCGATAAGCACTTCCTCTTTTGATTCTTGTATGTGGGTGGAGAACGATGGCTTGTAGTTGGGGCTGCGACAGACAGGTTGGACCACTTTGACACAGTTGGGAACAATCCCTGTGAAATGGAACAAGTTGTGTAGGGGAGAGCGGTGGCGTCGGACCGACCACTGGGCCGCTCTCCTGATTGGGCTGTGGAGAGGGGTGAGTAGCCGGTAGGGAAGCTAAGCGTACTGCTGCTCAGGTCAAGACCTTGTGGAAAAGAAGTTCTATAGGTAGTAAGTTTGCGTGGACCTCTAGCACGTCACCTACCAAGGTGCGAAGTGCCCCTGTTACCTGCTTTGCCACCAGTCTTTGCATGGGGCTCAGCTTTTTTGATGCTGCAACTGAGCCTTGTCTGCACTCTCCATTTGTGGATTCGCTAATACCTGAGAACCAGATGTCTGCAGCATATGTGAAGGCCGGTATGGCTACCATGTTATAGAGTTGTTGAACTCTGTGCGCCAGCATGCCCCCAGAGATTTGTGAAAGTCTCGCAACTTGTAAGGACCACCAAGTTGCCTTGGCGGCGACCTTTTGAACATGTGCTGACCAATGCAGTCAAGGGTCAAAGTGGACTCTGAGGTACTTGTATGTCGGTACTGCTGTGACTACTTGTGCGGTTAGAAACCCATCTGGGTCGGCATGGGTAAGAGCAAGGGTAGGAGGGTCGTTGGTTGTCTGGGTGCAGGGAAAGTTCATTAAGGCTAGCTTGGTTAGTTCAAATGGAGAGTTGTGCTGCTAGGACCAATCAAAGCCGCCTTGAGTGCGCTCCATCATGTCAGCCAAGATCCTGTGTGCCTCCTTGAGAGACTATGCAACAGCAAGAAACATTGCATCATCAACAAAGCCAATCAATGTCTCGTCGGTGCTATTGGGGTGAGCTGTTAGCAGAAGAGGAGCATTGTATATAGCATAGAAAATCATGGACAACGGGCAACCTTGAGTCGTCCCATTGCTGATTGAAAGCCAGTCCGACCGATAGTCATCAAAGCATAGGCAAGTTTGTCTGTGCAAGAGCATACGCTGTGCCAGTGCCATGTAACGTGTAGGAAAACCCCTCTCCCTCATATTGTGGACCAGTCTGTCCAGAACCATATTGGGGAAGGCTCCCTGGACATCCAGGAACAACGCTGCTGCAACCTTACCTGATCTCCATGTGTCCTTGATCTTGTGGGTCACCAGGTGCATTGCATCTGTTGTGTTCCTTCCAGGTCTCCTGCTGAACTGACCTGGGGGGAGAAGTCCGTGCTTCTCCGCTGTATAGGATAAGTCTGCTGCAACCAGGGTTAAAAGTACCTTCCCAATTGTGTTGAGCAGACCTATTGGACAGTAGGCATTTGTGACCTTGTACAATGGTTTTCCCAGTTTACGGAGAACTAGCATCATTGATTCCAGCCATTCAGCGTGGTACATGCCCAGGTCAAAGACCACATGAAATATAGTAAAGGTGGTCCATCAGTATTGGAGCGCACTTTTTCAGTACCACACTTGGGATGCCGTCAGGACCTGGGGCTTTGAAGGGGTGGAGGCCCCTAATGGCCTCACTTATCTGTTCACGTGAGAAGTGAGCGGGGTCAGGGAGGGGCTCTGGATAGGCGGTGAGGGGAATTTGGGGGGAGAGGAGAGGGGGAGGAAAGAAAGATTTTGCTAAGATGCTCGCTTTGCTCACATTGGCCAAGGCTGCAGCAGAGTTAGGTGCATGTGGATCACGCGCAAAGTCCGTCGGTTCAGAGACCGCGTACTTGTTTGCAAGGTAGATTTGCCTTGCATTGATATTCTCCAGCCACTCTTTCCAATAGTCCTCTTTGGCACTCCGGATGGCCTTCACCATCTTGCAGGACAGCCGGTGATGCGCCCAAAATTTAGCTTGATGCTGTCTTAGTAAGCTGCACTTAGCCTTGTTTCGCGTTGGGCTCGCAAAATGTGAGGGAGTCCCGGGCAGGTCCCAGTTACTCGATCCTAGAAAGTGATGTAAGGCGGCAAGGATGTTGCCATTGAGTGACGGCAGGCGGTAAGAGTTCAAGGAGTATGGGAGATGGTGCGTAATAAGCTTACAAAGCTTTGAATCTTTAAGGTTGGCACTAAGAGGCAGCAAGCGTTGGCGCTAACGATGGAGGTGTACTTGTATAGTACCGTTCGAGATGTGGAACGAAGGTCGCACGGAGAACCTTTGTCAGAGATGGAGAAAGGCAGAGTCGCTAAGTGCTTAGCACCTTGAGCGAGTTCTTAGAGATCTAGACTTTGGCAGGAAGGTGCTGGGTGCAATTCAATGATTCTCTACTGACAAATGGTAAGGTATTTATAGTAAGTAATGGCGGCGACTTGGTGAAGGGTCAGCAACGACTCTAATGGTCACCGCTAATGAAATGTAAGTGAAAGGTCCAATAATAAGACTATAAGGAAGGTAAATGATACTCAGGGAGCGTCATGCAGGCGGTTAGCTTGGGCGTGCCACCACATAACGTGCAGGGCGTCAATCAGAGTCTTGACAAGGGTGGGCACTAAATTGTAATGTGGCGTGTGGCGGTGGTGACTGAAAGTGCCAGCTGTTGATCATCTGTCATTATTGAGTCAAATATGGACATATTCTGACTCGAAGAGGAAGGCCGAGCCAGCGGTGAGTTGCCGGTGGCGGCAGAGAATGCCGGCGGAGTGTGGAGCCTGTATGCAGAGGTGATGGCGTGGTTTTCATTAATCATCCGGTGGGAGCGGCACGTGCAGGTAGGGGTTGTGATGCGTCACGTGACTGGGACGCGTCGAGTTTGGAGGTAGTGAGATACTCCTTGTGTGGAGGAGAGCCTGCGAGCTGGTGATGTCCGTGACTTCCCGTGGAGCAGGCGGCAAGGCTAACTGTCACATGAGTAGTTTTACCGTTGCCTGTAGGTGTTGTAGTTGGCTGCGAGGATGCGTCGGTGCTGCGAAGGGGACTTGCTTGTAGGGGGCTGCTGGAGTCTTGCCGCCTTGGGTCAGTATTAGTGCGTTAAAGGCTTAAAATGTGTCGGGCTAAACCGGGGGCTCATCACTGGTGATGTGCCCAAAAGTTTGCTAAATGCAGTCAGTAGTGACAGAACTTAGCGCTTTTGTGCTGAGCGTATCGGTAATGAGCAAGAGTCCTGACAGGTTCCCAGAGGCAGGTAAGTGGATTGAATGTGTAGTGATGAAAGGAAAGGTGCTTAGCACAGCTAAGCTCTAGGCTGTAGGTGCCTAGTATAAGTTTACTTGGTTTCTGAACAAGTCCTGTAGTTAGACTTGGCTAGAGTGCACCCGTAGTTGGTGCCAACAATGTTGCAAGAGAGAGAGCAAAAAGATAAAGTGCACAGTGCTGGGTTAAGGGGTAGATTTTCTTGTTTTATGTAATAACTATGTACTGTTTATATAGTGCAATGGCGGAAGGCCATTCCAAAACTAATTAAAGT
>JAGGAT010000999.1:0-13227 GCA_017657195.1 Termitomyces sp. T70a | reverse complement strand
AAGTAGGTAGAGGACTGGAGGGTTGAGAGCAAGGTTGAGAAGTGTTCAGAGAGTAGAGGACCGGGCTGAGGAGTGAAAAAGTAGCAGTGAACTAGTAGTCCCCTGACACAGACTATGTAAGTACAATCCTCAGTCTGTGATAAAATCAACTAGTATTCTGTACCTAGATGTATGCAGACCATGTAAGTACAATCTAAGGTACATTAAGTAATGTCCAATCATATGTATAACATGCAGTTCATCCTCAGTCTGTGATAGAATCAACTGAAAATGCCCACTAGTATGTATGCAGTATATATTCTGCAATCTGTCTCCAGTGTAACAATGCCGCATAATTCCCGCTACTTTAGTAGTGGGTTTTTTGTCAGTTGGGTTTCTGTCAGGGCAAGTCCAGTTCTCCAGGCTCACAATTCTATTCTTGGCTTAGCACCAACACTATGCCGCTGAATCTTCCCTGGCACCCTCTTGTCAGTCGAAGTTAGCCCTGGTGAGTCATGGTTGGACATCTATTCTGCATTAGTATTATTGTTTGTCATCTCGGCCCCCGCCTTGTCAGATACCTTTACATACTGCCCATCATTTAGTCAGTAGTTGTTAGTCAAACAGCCCAAGTGAGTAGCCTACCCTTAAGTAGGCCTGTAGTATATAGGAGGTCTTGAGGATAGAATATTCTCAGACCTAGCAATAGCAGTGCTCAATGGTCTTACCCAAGATCCGCTCCTGTAAGCTTGTCTCACAAGTTATCCCTGCTCTTGCGCCCTCCTTGCCCACCGCTTGCTCCTTGCCCACCTCATCAGCTCGCTTGGCCTTCGCTGTTTGCTTGGGGAGTTAGTTAGTAAGTAGCAATTACGTAGAACAAGTCCAGGCATTAGTGTTGCCCTTACAGCTTGCTAGGTCTCCTATGTGGCCTGCCCACCTAGCCCGCCGCATCCATTCCTATTCCCTACCTGTTCTGGGTTCACCCAAACAGTTCGTCCAGCCCTCCCTACCCCATTGTTGTCACACTCTATGCCGTCCTCATCTCCCAGCTCTTCCTCTGATGCATCACCAGCCCCCAGACCCCTCGGTAACCCTGCTGGGTACCACGTTGCCTCGACCCCTAGGGGGACCACCAATTGGTGGGCCATCCTCCAACAGATGCAACTGGCACTGTCCACAATTGAAGAGAGACTTGCAGCTGTGGAGCAGGGTCATACCATCACTGCTGGAAATGCTGCAAGGCAAAGTACAGCTGCTTGGTCAGCCTGCCCCAGGCAGCGTAAACCCGCTGCTGCCACCTCGACAAAACCAACTCCCACCCCCTCATGCATACCACGCCGAGTAGGGCAAACTACGTCTAACATCCCCCTCGCTGTCCCCCAAGCTTGGGACTTACCACCTATAGATGGTCAAGTCCATTGTTATGAATGTGCCCTCAAGATCCCCGACTCTCTTGCAGCCCACATTGTCGGGCACCAGGGGCAGGGCCTTAAACAAGCTGATGGTCTCTCTAGCTCCCAGGTCGTGGCCTTTGCTATAGGCCCAGCCGGTGAAGTGGGTTGCCGGTTTGTCACTATCAGGGGCACTGATCAGCAGATTGGTGGTGCCCTCATTGTCATTGGAAAGCGCATTGCTCAGAAGCATGTGTGTGCACCGTGGAAGCAGTGTACAGGTAACACTGTGGCAGGAGTTGCTAACCTGCTGCCCTCTAGGCAACCTGCATTGTCCACCTCTCATCCTCCTACCAGGCAGCAGCACCCCCATCCTTCTACCTCTGCGCACCCCCCTGCCTCTACCACTGCTACTCAATCAAGCACCGGACTTCTCCTGGGCTTCCCCATGACCCAGTCTACTCCCATGCCTGCATTTGTGGGCTCCCCCATGAACATCAGCTCTACCGCAACCTCTGGGTCTGGTAACCATCCCTGGCCTGCTAATCAGGCCCGATGGTCTAGGAGAATTTATTATGTTCAGCGCTGTTTGTTGTGGGCAACAAACCTAGAGGGGGGGTGATGTCAGGACAAGTCCAGTTCTCTGGGCTCACAGTTCTATTTCCAGCGTAGGACCAACACTATGCCGCTGGATCTTCCCCAGCACCCTTCTGTCAGTCGTAGTCAGCCCTGGTGAGTCATGATTGGACATTTATTCCACATTAGTATTATTGTTTGTCATCTTGGCCCCTGCCTTGTCAGATACCTTTACATACTGCCCATCATTTAGTCAGTAGTTGTTAGTCAAACAGCCCAAGTGAGTAGCCTACCCTTAAGTAGGCCTGTAGTATATAGGAGGTCTTAAAGATAGAATATCTTCAGACCTAGCAATAGCAGTGCTCAATGGTCTTACCCAAGGTCTGCTCCTGTAAGCTCATCTGACAAGTTACCCCTGCTCTCACGCCCTTCTTGCCCACCGCTTGCTCCTTGCTCGCCTCATTAGCTTGCTTGGCCCTCGCCGTTTGCTCAGGGAGTTAGTTAGTAAGTAGCAATTACGTAGAATGAGTCCAGGCATTAGTGTCACCCTTACAGTTTTGCTTGTTTGACATTTGATCACGTGCTTACCCTGTTTCTCCCTTCTATTCTCCTGTTTCGTTTTTCAGCAGAGGCTTATTTTACATTTCTTTATGTCCTTACCCTGTCTTGCCTCTTTCCTGCTCTTCAGCTTCTGCTATCCTTTTTTTCCATGTTTTAAGTGACACCGTTTGACCTCCTATTTTCTTTCTCTGCTTCTTTTCCCTCGAAACACTTTGCTTTAAAGGTTTGCCCTTCATGCAAATGCACTTTACATCCTACCCCTCCCCACACCTTTTCTTTCTTAGGAAACACTTTGGCTTTGACATTTGTCGTCATTTCCTCTCCCATCCCCCTCCATGGCCAGCTTGCTAGAATCGTCTGTTGGCGCTGTTACCTTTGATTCCTCTCTTCATATCAGTTGTGTACCCAGCCTCCTGCTGTCTCAAATTGGTATCCCTGTTCCATCTCCAGATTGTCAGCCTGTTTTACTGTTCACGTCTTTCCATGCCTTTGTCATGTTTAGTCCGCTTCTCCATGACTTCCTCTTCTGCACTTGTTTTAACCCTCAGCATTGACTAGTTTGCACAACTGCATGAACATTTGATTTCAATTGGCCTTTCACTGCTTTTATTTGCTGACATTATTTTCCTTCATCCTCCTGTTGTCAACACATTGCTGCCTGTGCTGCGTGCAATCAGTCAGATTGTGATGATGAGATCTATCTTTTCATGTTCTTCAGCACTTATCATTTTCTCAGACTCTGCCTCCAATGTATCATATTCTATCATGCTTCTAACCATACCAACCGATGACAAGTATGGATAGCTTTGCCTGATTTGTTTGGACTGTCAGATTGGGACTCGCTATGAGCATTAGACAGGGGTATTCAATTGGAATGATATGTCTATATATTTGCAAATTGTTACGATGGATAACTTTCTACAATACCGACGTAGCTGTTGAAGACGGGTTGAGGAGGCCCTAAACACGCTCACATGACAAGTAGTTTATTTTCCTTTCCTAGTGTCTTCATCTCCTTCATTCTGAAGCACCAGGACACTAGGTATGTATTCTTTCTTTTATTCATTCTGAAGCACGAGGACACTAGTACTCTAAACTCACTGCGGGCGCCGGAAAATGTTTCCATTGCAAAAAGGGAAAAAGAAACATGTTATGCCATTTCCAAGGCACATATTTCAAAGGGAAAAAGGCATTAGACAATGGAAAATGCCTTTTTCCAAAAGAAAAAGAAATGGCATAACATGTTTCTTTTACACTTTTTCCAATAGAAACATTTTCCAGCGCCCGCAGTGACTAGAAGTCCTCTCGGTGTTAGTCTGTCCCAACTGCGTTGAGTCATCTGCAACACAAAATATTTTTGTCGATGTAAATTGATGTTAGTGATATTGCGACAATGGCCAGGCATCCATCCATGCATGGGAGTAGACGCGACACGAAGATCAAGCTTCAATCATAATTGAATAGCGTTATACATGACCGCTACACTCAAATACACTCAAAACACAGCGAACAGTACAACATAAACGAAATTTCCTCTCAAGGCGCTTGTCTTGAGGGTCTCTTCGGTTTCAACTCCTTCATAACGCGCTGCAACACCTTTCCCAGCTCATTCATCCCTTTCCCATCAAACCCAATGCCCCAAAACGAATCCGAGGGATCATTGTATATAATCTGGGTGTTGTCATCCAGATTACACAGGTAATACCTCAGATCCGCGTGTTGCTGGAATTTAAGACTTACAACTTTATGAACCTGTAACATATAGGATTTACAAAAGCTTTAGTTACACGTGGAAACGGAGGAGCGAAGGGAGAGGCGTACGTTTTCAACTAAAGCAGCAGTAAAGGCAGGATCGACCAAGGCAGCATTTTCAGCGGATATTTTTTGGACGTCGCGAAGCTCCTTGGTCAGACATATCCGCTGCGCGATCTCCGGATATTTAGGAAGAAATTTGAGTGCCTCAAGCAGATGTGCGGTGGACGGGTACTCCTCGTCCTCGTACACGACGGGCCATGGAGAATGCATGAGGAAAAATGGTTTCCCAGAGTTAACGTCGAATATGATGCGTTGAGGCTGTACTTCTGGCTGAGATTGGGGCTGAACTTGCGCTGGAGGTGTGTCAGGATAGTAATCGTAAAGTCCAGTGACAGGAGGACTATTGGAAGAAGGCGGCGTGTTTGTTGGAACGGTGGGGGGTGGGCCTGGGGATTGCAAAGTTATCACTGGCGTACTTGGTACAGGAATCCGGTATGCTGTTTGCAGATGTGGAGCAGGAACATTCAGCGAGTTCCGATTCACCACGGGCGCTTGAGAAGTAGCTCGATTCGTTGGTTCCATGCTACGCTGTTGAGGTGTGGTGTTCACTACCACATATGGGGCGAGTCGTGATAGCAGAGCCACAGCAACCTCTGCTGTCGAACGATAGGGAGAACCCTGATTCCGCGTTGACTCTTTCCGAGCCGGAGACGGTGCAGATGGTGCAGACTTCTTCGAGCTAAACACGCGAAACAACCCCTTCTTCTGCTTCTGCGGCGGAGATCCAGTTGATACAGAACGGATGGGGGAAGTCTCGCCAATTGCAATATTAACCTGGCCGATGTTGTCCCGCCTGGGTGGAATCTCGAGGAGATATCGCAAGTGCTGCCACTCAGGAAGCTCAAAGATGTCTACAGGAGGCCGAGGGAGGGGATTGGGCTTCGGTTCGTTATCCAGCCTAGACCGAGCAGTATGGATAGTTTGTGCATTTGATGTAGGCGTCGTTGGAGGCGTTGCATGAGCAGCATACATATCTGTAGTACTTGTATACGACGATATCGACCGTGCACAATCCCGAATCGGACCTTGGTTCACACTTGAAGGGAGCGGGTAAGAATTACTGAATTGACCTGGAATCTCAGAAGGCTGCGCCGATAATTCCGTTGAATGTGACGAGGCAGGTGAGTTTTCGTTACTGAGCTGTAATGATCGCGGACGGCGATAGGGCGTCTGTACTCGATTTATACGTCGACTAGGACGAGAAGCAACACCCAAAGCCTCCCCTTCGTTACCTTGAGCGGAATTTTCCGTCTCATCTTCGTAATCATTGATAACAGGTTGCTTGCTTGTGTTTGCTACCGAAGACGCGCGTTGATCTAATGGATATTGGCGTCGATCCTGCGGTGATTGTTCGTGCATTTCGGATAATGTGGTAGTTTGGGATGGCTTTCTTGAAACATGCGACCGTATACGCGATGCTAAAGATTTAAAAAGTTATGGATGTATCCAAGGACAGTCGTCAGAAATGAGCTTACTTTGTTCTTCGTCTCCCATAGTAACTTCAAATACGAATGAATTCCGTTCGCGACGTCGCCTTGTCGATCGTTGCTTCAGCGGCCTTGTTTGTGATTGTAATCCTACATCTTGTACTGGAGCATTTAGCTGCTGCAGTGGCATTCCGGCCGGTTGTCCAGATGTTTGAACATGAGGTCCGGGTTCCGGGACATGTCCCAGGATCGAAGGGATAACAGGAGTGTGTGGTGTCGGATTGAGTGTCTGTGACGGCAGCATTGGGATGACAGGCTCCGGATATTGGCGCTGAATCGATGGCACAAGCTGTCTGGAATCCAAAGGAATAACAGGAGTATAATCAGGCCCTTGGCCATACCGGTATCCCAGGTCTGGATTGTAGTTATATGGCGACATTGGAGCACGATTTGGTTCGAACGCCTGGCCGTGGGTAGATGCAGCTCTTTGCCTGCGGTGTGGCTGTCCTTGTCTGTGCAGTACATGACTCATGGCAGCATCATTATCAGAGTAGCCCCAAGGTTTTCTTTTGCGTGAATGAGCTCTTTTGGGTATCGGTGAAGATGGTGTAATCCCCATCACATCGATTCAACGAACAGAGGCCTGACGACGAGATAACCAAGTCAACGATGATGGACGTAATGACAAGAAGGGTTCAGGACAGACCAAATGCGCTGTCAGTTTAAGCCGATTATCGAAGGTATAAACAAGACCGAACCTATGATTAGATGCAATGAGGCGACCCACTACGGTTCTCGGCATGTTTTACGTTCTGGAAACAGTCCAAATCCGGGCAGAAGCCACTCACACATCGCGATTCCTATCCACGTGCCAACCCGACTCCGTATGCAATTGAGACGGGCACTCAGTATAGTCAACGCCAGCACAAGGGAGTTCAGGTTCAGATCAACGACGCTGTGGAGGCTGTATATTTACAGGGCGTATGTATATATTTGTGTGGCCAGTTGTCTAATTTGTCTGAAAGGAGTATAGTACCAGTTACAAAGAGTACGTCACAGGGGTAAACGTGGGGTATCACAAAAAAGAAAAAGGGTATATAGTCAACTAGCAATGTTAGATTCGTCCGATGGAGCACTGTCATGTGTTTCGTAAAAAAGAGAGTTCCCAGCGCACTGCATAGGCTTCAAAGATACTTCGCTAGTCGTCAGATGTCTTGCCTAACAGTGCGGAAATAGCAGAAAATAGCGACGGTTGCATCGGTGGATCAGCTAATGAACCGAGTTTCAGCAGCCCGAACAACCCATGCTCTCGAATCAGGTCTATTGCGGATTTGTATGCATTAGGCATCACCACACGAAGGGAATCGACGAGATACTTCGCTGCCCCAGCATGAAGGAGGACTCGTTTGTTCTCAAGACTGCCCCGTGAGATCGCTGCAATGAAAGACAGAGAGAAGGAAAATTGATAGCGCCATAGAATATTCTCCCAAGGTGACCCTACCTCTGGTCTCCTGAAGACAGCGGTTTAGCTTAATGAAACCTCGAGATCGCAAAACCCACAATGATTCAGAAAGACATGAAAACAATTTGGATAGAAGCGAGACTTTCTCCTTGTAAGAGTTACGGGTGAGAAAGACACGGAGCGCCTGATCATGCGTGACATGGAAAACCAAGAAATTCAGCAGCTCATCAGGGTTTATATCTGAAATGCTCGGTTGACTACATAGGTCGATACTGTGGAACGTCGATTGAGCCTCCACTCAACTGCACCAAACATGCGAGCTCACAGAGATATATCAGAGAAGGGAGAACGTTCAACAAAGGCCAAGTCCGAATCAGGGCCAAGAAGTAAAGCATCACGTCGAGCCTTGAAAGGGAAGAGCTCGCACTTGTGCCCAGTCGGCCATAGCGCAACAATCGGATGACTCGCAACACGAAAGCGGGTTTCCTCATATCCTGTAATGTCCAGCAACGACGCATTGCATGCAAGGTACAGGTTATAGTCGGAACGAACATAATAATGCAGTAGGGACACGAGGACGTCCAGGTAGCCAACATCGAGGACTATACGGCAAGCCCAAGCGCTACTTCGTATGACCTTGGAGAAGAACAATACCAACAAAAGAGCTGGGTTCTCGAATTTCCATTTATCTGATGGATCATCCATGTACGAACGTGTAAGAGGGGACGAAAAGACGCCACGTAGGAGGGGATTCCTGGATATGTTGAAGTGAGTCCTCATACCTTCGACAGACTATAATTTCAAGCAAATCCCTTACCAAGCATGTGCAAGCTGCGTGAGTATACCAGACAACAAGATATGCAACTCAACAGAATGCCAACGCGCCAGGGCCCTAATCAAAAAACGTGTCTGACCCGCGCCAATTTGTGCTAAAATTATCCCCATTGACCTAGTGTTGACATCATGACCATACATCGCGGGCCTTTGAATTAATTATTAATATCCGCTCGAGCTCTCGTCAACGGCAGAGATATCTTGAAGGGACGTACCGGGAAAATTCCAATAGGTCGTCATAGATATCGTCTATATGTCGGATCCTCTCTGCCTGCTGGTCCGAGTGAGGGAAAGCATGCATTACGGTGGCCCAGTGTCGGGCCATGACGAGGTGCCCGAACCCTTTAAGCATTGCTACACCCAGCGCCCTGATCGCTTTCCCGGTCAGCGCCCCTGGACCTGAAACAAAAACTGCACTAGTCGACGATCCAGACGTCGTGTCGCACTGCGACAAAGAGGATGCAAACGACATGTCTGAGAGGTACGAGTCAGTGCGAGACAGCACCATGTTGAGCCGTATGAAAGGGAAGTAAGTGACTTAATCAAGAGGCACGGCATTCTTATCACCCCCTGGCAAGTACACTGCCTCGACCATCAGAACACTTATTCCATAATATATGCTCCATATACCAATCACATGGCTTGAAAGCGCAGAGCCTCTCGACTCAACTTGGAATCGCATGGTAAACCTCAAACAAGCCATGACTCGTCCTGATTCATAACGCCTTTCTTACAACTCCCTCGTCAACCCACATTGGATACTCTCCCCCCTCACGAACCTTTTGAGCCCATGCGACAGCATCATTCCTCCCCTTCGCCACATCAACTCCGAACCAGATAACGAGCGATGCACAAGCACACAACGCGAAAAGGAATGGGAACCCCATCCAATTGTTACCTGTAGCGTCAATGATGGCTTGGATAACGTTTGGCCCGATCACCGAGGATGCGCGATTTGAAAGACCGAAGAGACCGAAGAACTGTGTAAGCAAAAGGATCAAAAGGATTTGAGCAAATGCTAGAAATTGCCAAATAGAGGAAGGTTGCTTGCCATGTTGTCGAAGCCCGGGGGAGATAGCTCAGCCATCATCGTCTGTGAGAATGCATAATATGGAGCTTGGAAGAGTCCGAAAACAATGTTGTACCCCCTGCCGATAAGTGGAAGTGGGCTTTGTGAAGAAGGGTATGATTATGGAACTTTAACAGAGGTTGCTTACCAAAATTCCCAGGCATTGTGAAATCTGGAGCCCCTTAGAACTGAGCGGTCAGGAAGAGTAGTGTGCGCACCCAAATTTCGTAGTCCAAATACCAATCATACCCCACAAAGGAATCAAAACGGTCACAATATTTGTTACGAAAAACTAATTAGACGCTTGAGAGTCTGACGCACAAGGTATAAGCAAGAAGAAACCAACCATCGTCTTCGTGCGAAACTTCCAATACTTCTGTATATACCAATATCCAAGTGTAGCCATCATAGATGTGATAGCTTGTGCGAGACCCAAATACGTGTTCTGAAGGAAACTGAATGAAAATTTGTCATTCTGACATATTCCGACGAGACTTGTGGTGGTGTTTAGACCCTAAGGTAGATCAATATCATGTCGCTGAGAGAAATGAATAAAGATATACATCAGCAAGGAGGAAAAACGCGAAGAGGTATATGAACGTGTAAGGCAACTTCTTGTATTGTTTGATAGCAAGCCAGATCTAGATGAAAGGGCTCGTCAGAAGACATCCAACAAAAATCGGCGGCGTAGTCAAGACTGACTTGTTTCCAGCCGATGGTCAAGTAACTTTCTCCCTTGGGAAGGGGAGGACCGGGACGAGGTTGTTGGAAGATGACTGAGCAGGGTTAAGTGGAATTTCGTCGAAGGATTAAGTCATTTTACACCACCATATACCAAGCGCAACCCAATAAGTGTTCGTTCTGTAGAATAGGGGATTAATTCCAGAGCTGCCATCTTCGCTCAAGCTAGCGTACAAAAGGAGGGCATAATTGTCGGATTTTGGATCATTCCTCAAAGGTATAAGAACAGAGAGATTGATGCAAAGTGTCCCGATGTATCCGACGTTACTGTGAGTCTGTGAGGTGATCAATCAAGAAGAAAAAAATCTGAATGTCAGGTACACTCACCGTACTGATGTTACTTATATGGTTTTTCTCAAGGCTTTCTTCCAAGTCATACTCTTCTTTAGATATCTCTCCAGATTCATACTTTTCCTTTAGCTCTCTCGCACGAGCCGTATTGCGCGCGAGGCGAGGAAAGGCGGCGGCGTAGAATACAAGAGTTGCACCGTAGGTGATGAAACCAATCATATACAGAGCCATTGCTATACTCCACCTCGAGGGCTCTATGTTCCCGTGAGCGAATAGATCGAATCATGTGTTTGGTTTCGACGCACCGGTAAGACTCATCGTAGAGTATTGAGCAGCCCAACATATGGCAGTGAGGACAAAAAGCAACCATCGACCAACGGTACCGTAATCCGCCGCTGAACCGATGGTGGTGAAGATCAGAGTCATAACCTGATTGAAGGTAAAAACCAGGAGGAAGAGATGAAGAAAAGGTGTGTACAGCAAAGCTGACTCCATTTGCAACCAAGACAACACTCGAAACAGTTTTGGTTCCTCCAGCCCAAGGTAGAACACATTGACCTGACGCGTTACTTGTATTGCAGGATGAGCCAGGTCCCTTGCTTGGGTCATAACCAGCAGAAAACGCCAATGATTGGAAGAGAGTCATGGCATAATTCATGGGTCCGACGCCCTACGCTAATCGGTCAGAAATTCAAGAGGCTATTGAATTGAAACGCAGACGTTGTCGCCATTGTAGTATACTGCTCATTCTTGTCAGCAACTGAGCCAGAGAAACGCGTCCAGCACTCACGATAATAGCTCCACAGCTCACGTCTACTAACCACCGGCTCCTGTCTACGAGTTAAAGGGCCCGAAGTTGACGTTGAGGGTTCCACAACGGGTAGCGGTCCTTCTACAATCGTCTCCCTATCGCTTTCCTTGACAAGCTTTGTAGCAACCTCAGGAGACAGATTGGTCGACATGATACAATTACTGCTCGGAAGATAATCGTGGTCAAAGAAGCTGTTCCTTTTAAGCTCTCAGGAACCTGTTCTAGAACGTACACCACACGGTAGGTTTCCGCCATGCAGCGGGATTGGAGGATGAGGCACAGGAATACTCATCTATCCACCATGTGTTCTGAATCGTAGAATGGAGATAAGGCAAGTGACCACACCTGTGGGAGGATTCTCTTCAACTTCCTGAAGTGGGAACCCTTGATGATTGAAGGCCACTACAGAAGGATCAGAAATATTATTGTTGAATGGGTTAACAGCATTGTAACACTTTGGAAGGATAGTGAGAAAGTATGACACACTGGATGCAAGGAACAATGTTCTTTTGCAAAACAATGTAAAAACACAGTAAAAACAATTGAATTGATTTGTAAATTCATTTGAAAATTTTTGTCAAAACTATGGAAAAAATATTGTAACCAAACTTATCCAGCCACCAGCAAAAACCCAAGCAGCACCAAGAAAAGTACAGTCCAACATTGATGAGAACAAACAGAGTTGTCATCTGCATTTTTACAGCTCCTCTTGATATTTAAGATGTTTAGTTACAATATTTTTGCTATAATCTTGACAAAAACATGCAGATAAAATATTGAATTCAATTGGATTATTTTTAGTTTTTTCATTATTTCACAAAAGAACATTATTCCCTGCACCCAGTGCATTGAAAGTTAAAGGCAGCAAGTGCATATTATAGGCTATCACATACATCAAGGCAATTTGGTTGAATGTCACATAGCTTGCAATGGTCAGGTTCTGCTGACTTAGAGGGCCTTTTCCAAGAAGCAATGCCCTTATGAGCTGGACTCAAGTGCCAAACTACATGTACTGAGGCGTTGAGTGCTTCAAAATATTGTCTGACGTGCAAGATGGTGAAACGAGCAAGTTCCAAAGCTAATGGCTTGCTCTGGGGCTGATAGAGTTGACTTCTTAGATGAAGGTCAAGTTAAGAAAGGATTCCTTGATGAGACCAGAGTAAATGTAGAGCATGGAGTGTGTGCCAGTTGATAGAGTGCATGCCAAATGAATTTAGACTGAAGGCAAGCATGAAAGAGGTGAGAAATAGCAAGTATGAAGAGAGAACACAATCAAAGTTAATGCAATATTAAAACTAAGATACAGGTGAGCTACCTATGGTCTTTATATACTATGGATATAATGGATACAAGGTCCAACTATCTAAGATAGTCTTGGGAACACTATGTGTAGTGGTGGGGTAGAGGAGCAGCTGCATTCAAGGAAGATTATGTGGGCAGACTGTGTCAGGGAACTTCCATTTTTGGACTTCTAGGATCATTCTGGAGTGGTCTGAACATCTCTGGACCTGCTCCAAGGCAAAGTTTTAAGCATGGTCATGCTGTACAGTATGTTTCCATGCCCCCATGCCTGTTTGATGCACTGTGCACCAGCAGAGGAGTCCTTAGACTTGTTCTCTTTGTATTTCCCTCTGCCAGGTGATTTACAGTGGCTCAAAAAACTATCCCAATGTTTTATACTTTTTGAAAGATGACATTGGCATGAAGGATTGGAAGTATCTAAAATTTTGGTTAAATCATGTAAAATACTATGGCATCACAGCTACAAATTGCATCTTAGCTTATGTAATTCAAATCAAAACTGATGGAGTAATGGCCATTTTAAAATATCTACTCATTGAGACAGTTTTTTGAGCATCTCTAATTTTGGTATTTAGTACTTTGTATATCCTCCATTTGCCTTGATAACTGCTTGAATCCTTCTAAGCATGCTTTCTATCAGTCTTTGGCATACTTCTGCTGGTATTCCATCCTACTCCTTTGCAACCCTCTTCCACAATTCATGCACACCATGAGGAGGTGTTTCATATTGCCTAAGCTGCTCCTTGAGGTACTCCCAGAGGTGTTCAATAGGGTTAAGGTCAGGGGATTGGGCTGGACACCAGAGGACATCAAATTTGTTGTCTTCAAACCATTTGTTAGCCCCCTTGGAGTTGTTTGAGATCATTGTCCTGTTGAAAGTAGCGGGCACCCTCCTCTATCTTCAATTTTTCAAAGCTCTCCTTTGCTCCATCCTCTAAAATTTCACAGTACTGCTCTGCATTCATGAT
>JAGGAT010000998.1:0-13237 GCA_017657195.1 Termitomyces sp. T70a | reverse complement strand
GGGCCTTTCCTAGCAAGCAACGACCTTACGAGGCGCAAGCGAGTGCCGAACTACGTGGACGCGGCGTCGAGGGCTCCAGAGGAAGTTCCGGGGCGTGAGACGATGGGGGAGTGGAGTTCCGGGGACGGGTCTACTCAGGGATTACTTAGTGGAGGTGGTCGAGTCGACGGGGGGAGGCCCGGAGATGAGACAAAGGCAAACTTAGAGGAGCGGGCGTGTGCCAGTCGATGAGGTGCGTGCCGGAGAAGTGATTAAGGCAAGCACGGAAGAGACGGAAACAAGCGCAGGAAATCGAATAGAGAGTTAAGTCAAAACACAGATAGTTATTGGTAATATCGAGACTAAGGTACATGGGGGCTACCTAGGGGCCTTATATACTACTACGGGGAGGGCTCTGTCTAGGAAGGGTTCCGGGAGGGTTCCGGGGTTGTATGGGCGGTTGGCGGTCGTATTGGGGAGATCGCATGTGGGCCCGCTAGATCGACTGAGGGTCCGGGGGGTCCCGGGATTGTATGCGTGGCGGCGGGACGGCTGGTGGTCATACTGGGGAGATCGCACGGGGGCCCGCGAGATTGGCGGGGGTCCGGTGGTGGCGTGGTCTGTGATAGCCGGGCGGTCCACGTGATGGCCCCGAGGTGGTGCTTGATGGTCCGGAGTATGTATAGGGGAGGTCGTGGCGAGTGGTTGGGAGGGCTGTTGGTGGGTCTCGCGGTGGGGGAATGGTGGGGAGGGGTTTGGAGTTGGTGGGGGGTCGTGACATGTGCGTTTTAATACCAAATGATCCTTTTTAACCAGGGAGAAACCTTCTGCAAAATCTTCAGGTTCATCATTGTGATCATAGCCTCAATCCAACATCACATACAGTTTCTCAAAATCAACAAAGTGATCAAGAATGACAAGCTTCCAGATGGATCAAGAAATGTGATCCTTGAAGGGCTGAGATTGCCCAAGGTTGATGAGTGCATTGACAACCTTTTCCTTGGAGAATTCTTGTTGCAATTCCCAAGTTTTTGAGACGATGGGATCAGAGGAAACCTTGGAGCCCAGCTTAGACAAGTAAGGAGCAACTGCAAACATGGAAGGAGGAATGACACTGGTCTCTGAAGGTGGACATGCTCCTTTGAGGAAACCTGCAATTTTGTTGATTGTGAGAGAGGGAAGCTCAGGCAGTGACATAATCTGCCTGAGCTTAGAGCATAGGGTGGACCAGGCTTTTCCTCAAACACCTTTTGAAGATCTCTGTTCCTGTCCTTCTTGGAGATCGTCTGACTTTGAGTCTTTTTTTGGATTGCTAGCTCCTCATTTGGACTCTCTAGTCCTTGAAGCAGAAGTGACTGTTGTTTTGTCTTGCCATGGTGCACCTTGAGACAGTGTATGGCTTGCTCAAAACAATCTTTTGCCTCATCAGCTGTGAAACTATATCCTTTGAGGTTGTCAAAGAATTCGTCTGCAGTCTTGGTTCCCTCAACAATTTCTTCAACCAGCTTTTGACAGAAAGCAGTTCTTGCTTGTAGAATCTCATACTCGGTGTCATTGTGATGATCAGGCAAGGCCTTGCTTCCAGGCAGTGGAGATGCTGGAGTGGTGTGAGTGTTAGCATGGGTTGAGGCTTCACCACCAACATGAGACATAGATGATGAGGTACAAATAAAATTGAGCGTGAAAAAACAATGAACAGCTATGATACATGAATGGAGAATAGATTATTGAACTTGTTGCATTGGAAACTTCTTATGCATCAAGTTTGAGAAATCTTTTTGCAGAGTAGAGTTGAATTGAATGGCAAGAAAATAATAAATAAATGTGAGTGCTACTCTGTGCTGCATGGTTTGAGCAAAGTGGTGAAAGCAGCACAAAAGGCTTTAAGCAGGATGAATGTGGGGTGAGAGAGCAGCTGAGCGCTCACCTGTGCTGCATGGTTTGAGCAAAGTGGTGAAAGCAGCACAGAGAAAAGAGGTGAAACCTTTAGCCCTACTGCACCCAAAATGGCATCTGCCACACAATGGCGCCATGCTAGGAGCAGCTTTGGTTCCTTTTGAAACATGTGTATGAGGTGCTGGTGATTGGTGTGACTGTCTATTGCACAGAGGCCTCCAAAAAGGCTCCTTACCCTCAGGACCCACCTTTACGCCAATCTATGACTCTGCTAGAAATTCTAACAGTCTCTTTTCATCTTGTTCTTGCAAACTGAGGGTCCAAGTAGCCTTGGTGGTTGCACGTACAAGGAGTGTTATGCTATGGACCATCAAACCAGCCCATTTCCCCTCGCTTCTTGATTTGGAGGAGCTGCCTTCAGAGTGGAACTCGCTGTATTACTTGTAGGTGACACAAGCTGCACTCATAGTTCTTGGACTATATTGTCATAATATTCTTAATTATATACTTTTTCACCAATGGACTTGAACAAAGATTTGTCCATCCTAATGAGAGCAGATCTCAAACAATAATGCTTATGAGCCTCAAGTAAGTGCCATAATTCTTGTCCAGCTTTATTTGCCTTTTGTTGTCCTCTATTCTATCACCTTACCTGTTTGTTTTAATGATGGTACCAACTTCAATCACGTCAGTGACCTTACTTTAAAGTATCTGCTTGATCCTGAGTTAACATATCTCGATGCTATTCACAGTCTCTTCTTAACGCATTCCTTTGCTCTCGTGAAGTCAGTATCCCAGCAGCTGGACATTTAGATGGTATGTTAACCCATGCCTTGACTACGGCGTGAAATATATCCCAAGTCTGTGATGGGTAACATATGATTGTGTTATTTGTGCTTCTTATGAATGTCAGTGGTTTTCTCCCTAGGTCTGTCATATCAACCCCTTTTTGTGCAAATAGGTCATATTCTTTCAGCATTTCTTTTTGCAATTAGACTTCAATTTCCCGCTGGGCTTGAATGTGTATACATTCTGCATGCTGCTTTCTTTTCTGAAATTTGATCTCTGAACTGAGTCAAGCCATTGCAGGTGAAAGCTGGCATCATTTTTGTACTTTCTGATTGTGTATCTCATTCTTCGCATGGATTATAGGTTGCATAGGCTCTACTTCCATCGGTGTTTTTCTTTGACTACCATGCTCTTGCTAAATGGTTTATTGTAACACTAACAAAGTTCATTCATATTTTCATGTTTACTTCAAAAGCTAATGTTAAAACAACCAAGACAATTGTTGGACTCTCAGGCATTGACGTTGATAGGAGAGCACCCAACAACGATGAAGCCATTCTGTCATACCTTCATAAGTAACCAAAAGTTTATTCGACTGACGTTTAGAATACTCACAAAAGTATTACCATTGCAGCATGCAGCCTGAGAGTTCCTAATATGATACAGGTATGTCAGCTCAATATTATGGAAGAGTAGATGTGTGAAAAAATATGGATTGACATGAGGTGCTGCTGACAATAGGGCTGCAATTAACTAGAATAAATTGCACCTAGTTCTGGCTCCTTAATTCAAGGTTTGACTCTCACCTCCAACCATGCCACTGACTTGTCCAAGTTTGGTGCCAAGGAGGCCTTTGAAAATACTGTACAACAGATTCTGAGCTCTGTAGACATTTCCTGAGCTGCAAATATTCTTGTCCATTGAATTGGGTTACTTTTGTCCCAATTTACAAAACTCTTATCAATTTTCTCCAATGTAGTGATCCATAGAGTACTTAAATCATTGCTATTTCCAAACCAGGCTCCAAGGATGCAAATTAAAAAACCCTCTTCCATGATGTAAATGCTCTTAGGGATGCTGGTATCACCAGGTTTTGTTATCCTATCTCGAATGAACCTTTGGTGGTATTCTAATGAGCTGATGGAAATTATTTCCATTTTAGTGTAGACACAGAGAAAACCTTAGAGGCCAAAACAATAGTATGCAGACAACTCATTATATTATCTGTAGACACAGAGAAAACTACAGGTAATGGTAAGTAAGGTGTTGAGAATAAACAAAGTAAGTAACATACCCTCAGAGGCTGAAACAATAGTATGCAGACAACTGAGGGATATGTTTTGTGTATGTAAGTATTTATTCTGAGAAAAAATAAGGTTTAACAAAGAACTGCAAATATAATGGTAGTGGCGCAAAGCCATGTAAGTAAATAATAGTAGAAAAAAACAGAAGAATAATGGAGACAATGAGATACAGGAGCTGTATGTCTATAACCCAATATTTAGTAGTGTTGAAGTTTGCCCTTGAAGCAATACACCAGCATCTAGGATAAGATTGAGTGAGTCTAATTCATCATCTTTGGATAGAAAAGTTGTCATGTTATCTGCAAACAGGTTTGCAATGAGTTTTTTGATTTGATCTGAGATGAAATATTTTTTTAGGTCTGATTTCTTTAGACTAGCTGCAAGTGACTCAATGGATAAGTCAAATAGAAGGCATGACAGAGGGCCACCTTGTCATACTCTTCTTGTAATTCTCCACTGAGAGCTTAGTACATCATTTATCATTGCATGTGTTTTGGCTCTTTTGTACAGGGCTTTTATAGTGTTGATAAAAGATTGTGGAATGCCAAACTTGTCTAGAGTCCTCCACAAGTAGTCATAAGCAACCTTGTTGTATGCTTTTTCTTGGTCCAGAGCTACTATTAGGCCATTCTCTTCTTTTGCTTCAGTGTAATAGATTATTATTCTTATCAGTTTGGTCTGTTTTGATATACTGCATTTCAGAATAAATCCTGCTTGGCTAGAGCATATGAGGTCGATGGCAAGTCAAGTAGCCATGAACTTGGTGAATATTTTATAATCAGTTTCAGGCAGATGATGAGTCTGTAATTTGCTGTGTCCATTCTATCATTCTTCTTATACAATGGGCACATCTACCCCTCTGTAAATATAGAGTCAGTGTCAATTTCATAATGCTGAATATCTGCACATTGGAGTTGCAACATTTCTATTAGATTGCATGTAGGGCATTGGGGCCCTCCTCATTAGTTGAGTTCTGAATCATTCATAAATTGTGCTTACATAGACTTTCAGAGCTCATATAAAATACCATCTGGACCTGGAGCTGAGCTATTGTTTGAGTTCTTCAGGGCCTTTGACAGCTCTTCAACATCAATAGTCTTACTCAATTCAGCACTCTGGAAAACTGTAGTATGAGCATCAATTTTGTCTAGAACTTTTCTTATTTTTTCTTCCCTAGTGTTTTCTGAGTCACTATGAGTTTGGTATTGGAGTTCATCATGGTATTGTTTTGCAAGTTCTGCCATTTTTCTGAAGTCTTTCTCATATATCTTTCCTGGCTGTCTTTGACTTGTCTTTTTTAGGGCATAGATCATATCTCTTAGTTGAGATTGTTTGTTTGTTCTCCTTCTAATCTATCCTTAACAGCTATCTGTTCTCTTGTTTGTGTATAATATTTAATTTCTAGAGCTGCTAATTTGCATGTGATTATATTGAGAGCAAATCTCATCTCATCTCCATCTAGGTTTGCACTTGCCAGGATAATATTTCTTTCCTCCTTGATGGCCCTTTCTCCACCTTGTATTTTGGAACAATGATTTTATCTCATTCTTTAGCCATCAAAAAATAATGTTGTCTTTCTATTTTTTGTATATGGACTAGGGGTTCTCCTTCAGAGTGCGATGAATATATGTCCTTTCCATGTTCTTGAGGGCCTTTTTACTAGTTCTTACAACAAACTTACAGAATTTCTCATCACACATTACATGACTCTTCAGTGTCCATCTTCCTCTGCCTACTAAGGAGTGCTATTTGAACTGACATGAGGTGGGACCGCTTCTTGATCTACAACTGCCATCATCCTCTTCAGGGTCCTGGTTAGTTTGTAGGCTCAGTTAGCAATTACACTCCTTTCTCCACTCTAAGACGCCTTTACTCACAGCTTTTGAGCCTTATCACCCTCCTACAATACACCAGCAATGGTCACATATGCCGGCTGAGTTTTCTCAGACGTCCAGGCCACCGCCCAAACCTCCTGGAGGCGGTGCCAACCGCACTGAGACCCCGACCCCCCCCCACCTACTCCCAAACCACTCCGAATTCGGCAACCTGATCCAGGCCCAAGCCAGCCTGATCAAATCAGTGTCAAATGCATGCTGATGGCTAGAATCCAAGGGATGGGTCCTCACAGGGGAACCGTACAATCACATAAAGCTCGCTTGCATGCTGATGACCGCAGTCGTCATAGCTAAAGGCTTAAAAATCAAAGGCAAAGCCAGAAATGTGGTCCTCATGGTCACGCTGCTAATGGAGGATGATGTTATCAACAGCACCTCAAAGACTATTGCGGAGGCAGTCACCTCCAAGGTTCTTGAGCGCATTGATCCCATTGCCCAACACATAGCCTCCTCTGCTGACTTTGCCTCCGCAAACGACATAGCCCAGGCTGAGTCCACTCTGGCTCTCAAAGGGGTCACCTCTCAACTAGAGTCTGTTACCTCCTCCCTCAGTGACATCATTTCAAAACTCTTGGCCCTCCCCCCACCAGTTCACCAGCACTCTGAAACTCCTAAACCCTCTTGGGCCAGCATTGTAGGATCTAAGCCTCCTTTGATCTCCACTGAATACAACCCCGAGGCCCCAGCACAGCACACCAAACTGCAGCAACGCCTGCTCCACGATGCGAAAATGGTCCTAGTCACGATTGATACTACCAGCGTGGATGCACCAGGCATATACACCCCTATGGCAAACTATGAGCTTTGCAGTCGTATCAACAAGCTGCTCATTGAGATAGATAAGTCAGGTGCTGACCTCACAGCCATCAACAGAATCCCTCCAACACCCCCCAAAACTCTAGTTCGCAGCATCACCTGGCTCAAGCACAGCACCTACCTTCTGGAGCTCAACACACAGGAGTCAGCAGAATGCTTTTGCAGCTACGCCCATGACCCTATGTGGGAACTAGCAAAAACCTGCCTAGGCGAATCAGCGAAGATAATTGACAAGGCACACTTCCTTATCATCTGGTTCACTCCTTGTGGAGGGATTTTTGACCCCTTCAAGACCGAGGACATTGAAGTGTTTGAGGGCAAAAATGGTCTCCTACCCAGCAATGTCACATTGGCCTCCTGGCTGAAGAGGATTGACTGCCGTTACTCAAAGCAAACAGTGGCCTCCCTCAAAGTGACCTGCAACTCAGCGCATACAGCCAACCACCTTCTATGCAAACATATCTTTGTTGTAGGCCATCATGTCATGGTCCGTAAGGACATCCGTGAACCCCTCCACTGCAACTGCTGCCAGGATTACAGACATATCCAAGCAACCTGCAGGAATGCCGAGCGCTATTTGTGCTGTGCTGGCTCCAACCATGTTTTTGACAACTGCCCCTCTGGGGCTGCCTCTCACTGTGTCTCGTGTGGACCAGAGTCCACCCATGCAAGCTCAGATCGTACTTGTCCAGTCTTCTGGAAACGCTGTGATAACCTTGATACTCGCTATTCTGAGAACAGTATGCCCTATTTCCCAATGGGCAATCCAAGCATTTGGGCCCTTAACCCCAAGAAGCTTTCCCACTCCCCCCCTCCACCTACTCCGTGGGCCAACCACACAGCTGCTCCTGAGCCTTCAAGCACTGGTTGCTACCAGGTGGCCCTGACCAACATTTGGAAACCGGGCCGCAAGGCCCCACCTACGTCACAAATCAGCGCCTCCCCTGAGTCCTCTCAATGAGAGATCAAGGGGGCGCTCCAGCACGCCTGCGCATCTGGCAACAGAATGTCAGGAAGTTGAACATTGCTCAGGAGGCCTTGCTGGCCACGGCGCACCCAAATGACTGGGATGTTCTTGCCCTGCAGGAGCCATACCTTGATGGGTTAGGTAATACGTGGGCAAACTCGCACTGGGTTGTCCATTATCCATGCCTGCACAGGCGGGACAGGAGTGACCATACTTGCTCAATCATACTTATTAATACTAACATTCCCACAGATTCTTACTCCTTCCTCAATGTCCCTTTTACTGATGTCACTGCAGCCTGCTTCAACGGGGGCTCCAGTGACCTCTCCCTCTTCAACATCTATAACGACTGTACTAACAATGACAGTCTCACAGCTCTCTCTGCCTTCCTTTCCACTAATTTCTCCTTGATCTGCCCCTCGGTTGATGACCACATGATCTGGGTTGGCGACTTCAACAGGCACCACCCCATGTGGAAAACCGTTGAAAATCGTCACCTCAACTCATCAGAGGATGACATGCAGACGCTCCTGCACCTGCTGGGGACTTACCACATGGAGCTGGCTCTCCCTCCAGGGTTCTCCACGCTCTGCACTTGCCAAGGCCGCTGGACGCAACCTGACAACATCACATCTGGCACCGTCAGACAGGCACAGATCTCATTGTGTCATGCAACGTCAATCCTTCTCTCTGTCCACCTGGCACTGACCACCTCCCCATAGTAACTGTCATTGAGCTTCCTATCCCACGCACACCCCCCTCCCCATACCATAACTTCTGTGAGGTGGACTGGGAGACCTTTGATAATTCTCTCAAGGAGAAACTCAATGCTCGCTCCCCCGCCTGTCCTATCACGTCAAAGGAGGACTTTGACTCCAAAGTCACATTGCTGACGGCAATAATCCAGGACGTCATCAACAATGACTCCATTGTTCCCCTTCATAAACCGTGTCCTCACACAAAAAGGTGGTGGACAAAGGAGCTGACGGCTCTAAAGAGTGAATGGAGGAAGGCAGACAATCTTGCCTTCAAGTATTGTCACATTTCAAACCATCCAACTAAGACTGAGGCCAACTGCCTCTCACAACTCATGGCAGAGCGAATTTGCAAAGCCAAGGAGGAGCACTGGATTGAGTGGCTGGAACACATCAATGCCCAGCAGATCTACATGGCTAATAAGTACATCATCCAGGGGCCCATGGACATGTTTTGCACCAGAGTACCCAAGCTCCAAATGAAACATGGGGACACAACTTCCTGGGCCTTGACAAATGCCCTGAAAGCCAAAGTCTTAGCTGAGTCTTTATTTCCGCCCCCTCCCGCTTCCCCCTCTGTCCCCCCCTTTGTCTACCCCAAACCCCTACCCAGCATCCAGTTTTTCAGCCACAAATGCATTCTGTCTGCCATCTCCCAATTGCAGCCTTACAAGGCCCCAGGTCCCGATAGGATCCCTAACATTGTACTAGCACGTTGCACAAACACGCTTCTTGATCACCTGTACTTTATTTTCTGTGCGGTGTTTGAGCTAGATGCCTACTATGACCAGTGGCTCATCTTCACCACTCTAGTGCTTTGTAAGCCTGGCAAGCCAAGCTACAACGTAGCCAAGGCTTACTGTCCCATAGGACTTCTCAACACCATTGGGAAGCTCCTCTCAACCATTGTCGCTGCTGACCTTTCCTTCCTTGCAGAAAAACATGTGATGCTCCCCCCTGGACAGTTTGGTGGCCACCCTGGGTGCAACATGACAGACGCTATGCACTTGGTGATCTCTAGGATCAAAGATGCTTGGTGCTCTGGCCGTGCCATGGCAGCGCTTTTCCTGGACATACAAGGTGCCTTTCCCAACACTGTATGTGATTGACTGGTGCACAACATGCGTGAAAGCGGCGTCCCAATGTGCTACATCAAGCTCACCCAACATATGCTCACAGATTGGAAAACCAGGCTTAAGTTCAATGATTTCATCTCTGACCCCTTCAAAGTCCGCAATGGTACAATGCAAGGCTGCCCCCTCGCTATGCTCTTCTATGCCTTCTATAATGCCCCCCTGATTTGTGCAGCTACCAAGGGCTCCAAGTCTGAACTGGCCTCTAGCTTCATGGACGACTCCATGTTCCTAGCTACTGCAAAAATCCTCACTGCATGCCATGTCATCCTCTATGACATGATCCATTGCCACAGTGGCAGATTTGATTGGTTGACTACCCACAACTTGCTCTTTGAGCTTTCAAAACTCGCCCTCATGAACTACCTGCGCTCTGCCCATGACGTCATATCTGAGGACCTCACCCTGTTACGAGCCAACCCCAATGGCATAGTAATCACCCAACAGGTTGAAACAGTATCCATGTACAAGTACTTGGGCATTATTTTTGATCCCAGGCTGAGGTGGTCTGCTCACTGCCAGAAGGTCGCTGCTTGGGCTACTTGGTGGTCACTCCAGGTGATGCATCTCTTGCGCGTGTCAGGAGGCATGCCGCCACACTGAATCTGACAACTCTACAATACAATGGCGGTCCCCACCATTACTTATGCTGCAGATGTCTGGTACATGGGTATCTATGACTCCCCTCTGGCAAAAAGAGGATGGGGTGTGTTGCAGTCACTAACAAATTGATCCCCTTGCAGAGACGCGTGGCCAAGGCCATCACCAGGGTGCTGAGCACTACAGCGGATGACATCCTCAATGTCCATGCCTACCTGCTTCCTGTCGAACTCCTTTTCAAGAAGGTTCTCTTCAGAGCTGCAGTGCGTCTTTCCTCTCTCCCTTGTTCCCACTCCCTCCACCTCCCTGTGCACAAAGCTGCGAGGTGCTTTGTAGCCAAGCACCGCTCCCCCCTACATTTCCTCTTCTATGTCACTGGGGTCGACCCCAAATCAATTGAAATAGTGGACTCAGTGCAGAGGTGCCCCAACTATACTCCCTTCTTCTCTGTTACCATAGGGGAGGACAAGGAGTCGGCCCTCGCAGCAGCCACAGTCATGTTTGACTCAGTTCTCATTGCCGTGTACTGCGACGGGTCTGGCTACAAAGGGAAGGTGGGCGCCTCCATGGTCCTTTATGCTGACAAGGTGGAAACCCAGCACCTGTGCTACTACCTCAGCAGCGAATCCAAACACACCATGTACAAAGCCAAAGCGGTAGGAGTGCTGCTTGCACTCTACCTACTGACCTCTTTGCTCCTCAGCCCATCTGCACGTGCCGTTGTTAGCAGTGACAGCCAAGCCCTACTTAAAGCCCTCTTGAACCAACGACCTCACCCCTCTCATTACCTTCTAGATCATATTCACTCAGTGGCCAAACACCTACACATGAAGCTTGACCGCAAGCACCAGGCCTTGGACTGCCGACAGACACTGCACAATGGTGGTACCTGGAAGGACCGCACCCGCAACGCCATTGGTTTACAACTCCACTAGACACCAGGCCACATAGGCTTTGCACCCAATAAATGCACAGACGTGCTCGCAAAGAAGGCAGCCCAAGGACACTCCAGCGACCTCAAGTCCCTCCCAGCCCTCCTCCGCAAATCGTCCCTACTGGTCAGCATCAGCGCGACGTGCCAAGCAGCTATGACCTCCCTCGTCTTGACCTGGAAATCTCAATGGAAGCATTCACCCTGGTACCCCGAGAGCCATATCATTGACCAATCATTCCCCTCCAAACAATACCTTTGCACTGTCCAATCTCTCAGCAGGCAGCATTCGGCTCTTCTCACGCAGCTCAGGACTCGCCACATCCCACTCAACAACTACCTCTTCCACATTCGGTGCTCTGAAACGCCCATCTGCCCCCACTGTGGCAACCTCACAGTTGAAACAGTCTGGCACGTTCTTTTCTCATGCCGTCACTACCAATTCAAATGGCACCTCCACCTACGGTGCAAGCTCCGTTGAAAAGCTGAGTCCCTCTCATACCTTCTTACTGCCCCCGCTGCTTTAGACCATCTCTTCAGATTCTTACATGCCACAAAATGCTTCAAGCCCCATGACCAGGCCCACTGATCTCATGCGTTGACCCTTGCCAATAGCACCCAGTGCATTCTTGACCGTCGGCTCTTATGAGCCTTATCTACAACAAATCTACACCAAATCTAATTCCTCTATTCTCTATTAATGTTGGCACCAGCTCCCCTCTCCCATCCCCACTTCCCCCTACTTACTCCTCATTGGGTTGGAAGCACAGCTGTGCTGCTTGACCCCCCTGCCATCTTACGCAGGTGGTGCCCATCGCATGCACCATCCACAGGCCTAGAACATATTGATTTAGATTTACTAGGGGAGCGCAACCAAAAATGGCAAAGGAACGCCAGCCCACTCATTTTCCACATACACAGGGGAGCGTGGCTTCTTGCGGCTCTTGTAGCAGTACAGTAGCACCGTGTAACATGACACTATGTGCCAAGCACATAATAAATGGATTAAAAAACAAAAAAGGAACTGACATGAGGTGGTGGTCTATTCCAGAGATGCTAATTGGTGATATGTCCCATTCACATGCCAAGACTAATAGGATATCTATCATATATATTCTGTCAATCCTAGACCTCAAAAACGTGGTGCTCTAGACAAAAGAAAAAGCTCTGTTCAATGGAAAAGATTTTCTCCATCTGTCTTTTATAAATAGGGTCTGTTTCAATGTATCCAGAGCTTCTATTGCTTCTCTTGGGTCATTTCTTGCTGGAGATCTATCTTGTGCATCCTCCACCACATTAAAATCACCCACAAGGACATCCACTTAGACCCCTGGGTTTTCAATAAAGTATCAAGTTAGTTTTCTCCATTTTTTTTTCAGAAGGCCCCATTATCAGATCCATCATGGTCTGTGATATTCATTGCATATATGTTCAGAATACTAATTGTTTCATCTTTGTGCTAGTTTGATATTGTTAGTATTGCTCATTCTGAGATGATTCCTTTCATTTCAGTGCCTTATACATTAATAAGGTTACGATTTAGTACTACAGCTACTCTCCCTTTCCCTGTTGGATTATCCAGTTCTGCAGAGTATATTATCTTCATTTTTTTTCCAAAGAGCTTTTCTAAACTTTCTTTTCAATCTTCAGTAAGGTGGGTTTCTTGCATCATTAGGATACCTATTTTTTTGTTATGTATCAACTGATTTATATGGTTCTATTTTGCTTCCAACCTTGAAGAGCCAGTCATACAATATCCTCTTAGGTTTAAGGTTCCTATTCTTATTGCTGCCTTGGTGTTTTTTGAGGAAGATTTGTTGGGAGTGTAATTTCTTTGCTTGTTACTGTTTGGTGCCTCAGTTTGATCTTGCTATGATCTTATATACATCTGAGTTTCTTCCAGATCATCATTATTGAGGATTTCAGGATCTACCATCCCATCAGGTGGGTTTGGTTGTGGTGAGGTAGCTATTGTTGCATAATTGGGTCCTGTAGACCCTGGTTCAGCCAGCCCTGACTAGTTGACTGTTGCACAATCAAGTGCTTGGGAGACTGGTTAATATTTGTCAGGGGACTACTAGTTCACCGCTACTTTTTCACTCCTCAGCCCGGTCCTCTACTCTCTGAACACTTCTCAACCTTGCTCTCAACCCTCCAGTCCTCTACCTACTT
>JAGGAT010000997.1:0-13243 GCA_017657195.1 Termitomyces sp. T70a | reverse complement strand
ACGCGAGATAAGGTATGGTCCGTGCGGGAGAAAAGGGGTATAAAAGGGAACAAAGAATGGGGAGTTCGGGCAAGCAATTACATTGCCACGGCTCGGAGTCCCCAGGGAGCGGACGTCTTAGGCCCACGCAGTAGTAGTAGCTTCGGTTTTCAATTTATAATTTTAATTTGGACCATTTTCGAGCGTGAACTTAGTTTTACCTTGAAACAAACCAATAAAAATTACCACTACATAATTACAAGTGTGTGCGCGTGTAACTTAAGCCCCACAAACTTGCAAAAGTAAAGCGTGATATTTTACAAAGATTAGTTCAAATTCCATTTGGACTACTTTAAATAAATAAACAAGTTTTACATTTCGCATCAGTAACTATCAATTATTTAGTATCTCACCTCAGTGTTGTGGCAACAACAACTGAAGTGATTGGAATGTGATGAAAAATTGAGTGCTTGCTGTAGCAAATGTATCTTGCACTGCAATCTCAGTGCCAATGCTTGCAAGTAACTCAGTATTTTAGAAAGTTCAGACATTTGAAGATGAGGTTATTGGAATACATGATCTTTGCCCTTGAGCTGAATCTCAGGCTGTCAACTCAGTGCCAGTGCTTGCAGATGGCTCACTACCTTTAATGGTTTGATTATTATTCAAAGTTAAGATTAGCAAAGCACCTTGAAGTGGTTGGTTTGTGGTGGATGATTGAATGATTGCTGTGGCACGTCCACCTGCTTGAAATGCCAGTAGAATATTATGTTGTGCAAAAGACACAGATTTGTTTTGAAGTTTAGTTGAGCTTGAGCTGCTTCTTTGTGATAGCTTTGTTGAATAACTTTTAATAAGTTCTAGTGTAAATATTAGAAATAATCTGACAAAAAGCATCACACTTACCCCACTCATCAACATCTTTGAAATCAAGCTCCAAAAGCTTGTCAATAGCAGTTTTCAAGCAGTTATAGGTGTCCATCCCAGCCACAATGTTCCAGATGATATTCCATAGCTCTTTTTCAGCACTGAGAACAAACTTTGGATATTCATACTGCTCTGAAATGCACCAGAACAAACCATGAAAAAGCTCGCAGAAAAACACCAAACATTGAAGAGAACCTCTTTCCCTGGGAAATTGTTTTGCAATTTCTATGAGGACAAAAGCAACAAGGGAGAAACAGCCATTGCTACAGTGGCTCAAAAACCTGTCCCAATGTTTTATACTTTTTGAAAGATGACATTGCCATGAAGAATTGGAAGTACCTAAAATTCTGGTTAAATCATATAAAATACTATGGAATTGTAGTCACAAATTGCATTTAGGCCTATGTAATTTGAATCAAAACTGACAGAGTAATGGCCATTTCAAACTATTCACTCATTGAAACAGTTTTTTGAGCATCTCTAATTTTAGTATTTAGTACTTTGTATGTCCTCCATTTGCCTTGATAACTGCTTGAATTTTTCTAGGCATGCTTTCTATCAGTCTTTGGCATACCTCTAGTGGTATTTCATCCCACTCCTTTGCAACCCTCTCCCACAATTCATGCACACCATGAGGTGTTTCATACTGCCTAAGCTGCTCCTTGAGGTACTCCCAGAAGTGTTCAATAGGGTTAAGATCAGGAGATTGGGCTGGCCACCAGAGGACATCAAAGTTGTTGTCTTCAAACCCACTGCTGGCACCCAAACCTGTTTCCATTAGAAAAAGTGACAAAGAAATGTGTCATACCATTTCTTTGGCAACTTTTTGCCTTAGAAAAAGGCATTTTCCATTGTCTCAAACCTTTTTCCATTGGAAATATGTACATTGGAAATGGCATGACACATTTTTTTGTCACTTTTTCTGATGGAAACAGGTTTGGGTGCCAGCAGTAACCACTTGTCAGCCCTCTTAGAGGTGGGACATTGTATTGAAAGGCAAGGCCCTGAAAATTTCTGAGGAACATTGAGATAGGTAGGATGTCAGCTACATGTGACACATGTTTGCCAGAATTATTCAATATGCCTTGACTAGTATGACCTTTCAGAAGTAATTTAGGTGCATGGCAAAAAGCCAGCCTAATTATGTAGTTCCTTCACAAATCCAAACTTGAAAACTAGACTACATATTTTTCAATTGAAACTCAAGGATCACTCAGAGGCAAAGAAAGCTTAAACTCCATAAATATCTTGAATACAGGTTGCATAATGACCATGGATATTAGAATGAACAGTAAGGGGATTGTTACACTTATACAATAATAATAAGGAGCTAAGCCCCCCTTTTGAAGTTATAATAACTCAAACCATCCATGAAAAGCCCGAAAAAGTATTACAAACTATGCATCAAATCCTTTTCGTCCACCAAGTAATCAGTAGTCAGTGTCACATTGGGAAGATGAGCCACATGTTTCCACACCTAAGTGATCTATGCTTGGCTCACAACAAGGATGGAGGAGAGAATGGAGGAGTGGTTGATGGTAATGAGTGGTATGAGGCACACAGTTAGACATGACAATCATTGTAGTGCAAGCAAATATGATGTATTTGGTTGCCCTTGCTCTCTTGCGTGGATCCCAGGTTGGAAACCGCACTCAAACCACCAATGGAACGAATGGAAAAGCCAGAGGCGTGAAATTGTATGCATGAGAAGTGGCCAAATGGAGGTGGGCAGAGAGTCTGAGGATGCAATCTCTTGGGACATTGATGTAGAGTTTGTACACATTGCTATGCCACCTGCCTAGGAGCTGAATCTCATGGTCAGCATAGCCAACAGCTGCAGCAGCTGTTGCGGCACCTCGATGGAAGCTGTGGCCCAAGAACTTTGATGGGTCAAAGCTGCAGAAGACTAGGCACTGCTTCAGTGTTGCAACAAAAGTGTCCCATGAGAGAGGAGTGCCGTCAGGGTTTGAAAAGAGCGGTGCCTCATGTGGTTTGCGGTCAATGGAGAAAGGATGGTGCAGTGCCAAAACAGCGCATGTTGCTGCCCCAGCAGGTGCTTTTGCTATAAGAATGGAAACGCCTTTGCAAAAAGGATCTGTCTTCAAGGCAGGGAGATCAAGCCTCACGTGAGTTGGTGCCTCAAACGATGGAAAGAAGGCAATTGAACCGCAGGTCAAATGCAAAGCTGGATTGAACTTCTTGCCTTGCCCAAGGGTGAACTTGCTGCAATGGAGGAAACCTGCCCAGGCAGTTTTTTATGCAGCATCCATCGAAGCCTCGAACACAGCAGATAGATCACTGGGTGCTGAGACTAGTTTTTGTAGGACTTTGAGTGTGATGGGCTGCTTTGGGTTGCACTTACATTCACCATGATAGCGCTTGATCCCGCGTATAACCTGTTGGACTGTCTCAGATTTGCATGCGTCAAATGGTAAGCCTTCATCAACGTGCAGGGAGCAAATTGTGGAGAGATAACCTTTGATTATCTTGGGTTGCAGTGCTCGATTGCTGAGGGTGCAGACCCACTTGATGATAGCTCAATTGGTGGCAGGGAGGTAGTGTCCTGGCTCACTGAGGACCCCAGGGTTGAGGCGGCAGAAATCAATGTATAATCATTGGCCTGTAGAGTAGGTCTTACGAGTACTAGCTGTGAGTCCATGCCAGAGATAGAAGGCTGCTCGAGGTGAGATACCAGCATGTGCTTTGTACCAATAAGCAGGGATATCCAAGATGAGGGCTCGGGTGGCAAGTTGGGGGCAAGCAGGAATAGTTTGCTGTACTGAAAATGAGAGGCAGCATCAGCAAGCTTGTTCTGTTTGGTAGGAATCCAAATAGATGAAAAATAGAATTCGAGACAAGCTGCAAGCATCACAATGGTCCTTAAGACCTGCATGCTATGCAGTGAATCTGCTGTGCCTGAGTTTAGCCACGAGACAACTGCCGAGTTGTCGCAGAAGAAGACAATATGATGGCCTGCCCACAAGTCCCCCCAGCAAAGAATTGCATGCAACACTGCAAAGATTTCTTTAAACTGGATGTTGCAATTGCGGAAACAATGAGGAGTTGGAGCTGAGAACCACTGGTCTGATATGACTCCTCCTAAGCCTTTCCACCTGCTGGCATCAGTGTGAATGGAGATGGAGGGTTGCAAGGGGTTCAACAACATGATGCCATTCCATGCAGAGCTATATGTACGCCACCAACATATGTCAGAAGCCGCAGACTTTGGAATATGGCATATTGCAAACTCCAATTTGAACAAGCGGGAAAAATCAAAGAGCTGACAAAGGAAGGATCAAGAATTGGGGATGACCTGGGAGGCAAACTGCAAGAAGCCTGTAAGCTCTTGCAGCTGCCTGAGAGAACATTTCCATCAAGCTGACCATGTATCTAGAAGTTCTCTAAGGTATGTAAGCTTGTCAGAGGAAAGATGTGCTTCCATTGCATCAGAGTCTAGTTCCAGCCCCAGAAATTTGAGCTGGGTTGTTGGCCAGACTGTCTTAGAATCCTGGAAAGAGAGACCAAGCTCTTTTCCGAGAGCTGAGACCCACTCCATGGCAGCATTAGGCAGTACGGGGGAAGTGTGTGGGCAAAATAGCAGGAGAAAATCATCAAGATAATGGCGAAGCGACACTGGGATAGAGTGTACTGATTCTTCGACAAATTCATGATTCTCAACTGCAGATTTCAGGTTTTTGCAAGGCTGTGAGTGTTCCTCGCCAGTGAATCCAATATCTGTGCTAAACTCAATTATATTAACAATGGTGGCTACAAATCTAGCCTCAGGAGAGTCTTGGAGATAATGGTGCCAGGCTTTGACAATGCGAGGTGATGACACAGGATTTGAGGAAGAGGGGGAGGCAGGGGAATTACAATGGGCATTGGTATTGGGACACGGCGGTGGCAGCAGACCCAGAGGGAAAAGATGAGAATTGGGGAGGCTGGGAGTGAATTTGGGGGTGGAAGTCCAAGAACACAAAGCCAAAACCAGATAAAGAACCTGAGTAGTGGGCAGTACATGTGCCCAGGCCTGTCTTCAAGCTTTTTTGCAATCCTTCTTGCCATGGTCTCTAGTGCCACACTTTTGGCACTTGTGGACACGTCCATCAGGACAAGGGGATGTAATGCAAATGCCCTTGTTGTATGCAAAGCAAGTTTCAGTACTGACATTGCGCTCCCTTTTTCCCAAGGTTTTCCATGTTGCTGATGGTGCACGTGCATTACCAAGGCAGAACTCTGTCATGAGAAGGTCATCCAGCTTTGCCCAGCCTGCATATGAACCAGCCAGCATCTCCTGCTGGCGACTGAGATGGAAATGAACATGGTATTGCAGTACAGCTGCCCATTCATATTTCTGGTTGAGTGTCATGAGGTGTGAGGTGTACCTAGCAGCACCATGTCCGATGACGAATGTTGCATGCGCATCCCCAGAGGAGGCTGCAAACGCCTGTAGAACTGAGAAATATGTCAAGAGGGGAATGAGAAGTGTATGCAGAGATGGGTAATCCTTCACCCCAGTGACTCGAGAGCCAGTAGGTTCTGATCACTCCATGTCCGCGCATCGAAACTTCAACGTTGGATCCAGCTTGCAAACATCCATCGGGCGAAACTCATGGCGGGCAATATCCAGAAGGAGGCTTGTCTCGATAGTGGGAAAGAGTGCGGGCAGTGACTTACCAGCAGAAGACTGATCCCTTGAGACAAAGGCTGGGAAGGATGGGGGAGGAGGGTTTGTCTGCTCATGACTAGCGGCTAGTCCTGGTGACTGATTTGCTAGTGCTGCCAGCACGTGAAACATTGTCATCATTCCAGCTAGTGCCACGTCATTACCAATCTGAGGGCTTGGATCCGTCACCACTGGCTGTGCGTGGGGTGGAGAGCTCTCCTGACCGGAGATGGGTTGCTCCTGATCTGACATCGTAAAGTCTAGAAGAGTAGGTGATGGTGTCAGGGAAGAGAGAGGTGATATTGATGGCGATGCGATTGGTGGCAGCTCAGAGCTTGCTGGGGCAAAACGACTGTTTGGAAGATGAGCGCGCCTGACTGACCACGCCGTGATTACTGAGGAGTGTCCTGCAGAGAGAAAATTGGCCGTAGTCCAAAGGACTGATGAGCTCTACGTGAGTAGTGAGAAAGAAGCAGGACGAGGGTCAGGAATAGCGTAGCTGAACTAAATACAATGTCCATAACAGTGAGAATGAGAAGGAACAATGGAGCCATTGTCTGTCGACGACAAAGCGATGTGATATGAGCGAGGTGACGCGACGCGTCTAGGGTCAAACGAGGGTCGGTTCGCTTACATAGACCTCGATCAATGCTTTGATCGCTTCATTTGAAAAACTGCGAAATGAGCAATGCCGATGCAGTTGTACGTGAACCTTGATCCCTATAAGCGTGGGGTCGCAGTGAGAAAGCATAAAATGAGAATTTGCGTTACACAGTCAACAGTTTCTCCTGAGGACCGATTGCGAATTTCCAGATAACTTACATTGTGCAAGGCTCAGACTAGGTGATTCGCAAGGCGACACGTCTGGTAGCACTAAGAACGAAATATATATTGTATGTTGGACAATTAAACGTAACATACCTAAGAACGGACAAAGATAAGGAAAACATATCGAGTACCAACGACTATGTCTAGTGGGAAGTCACGTATATCATGACACAATTGCGTGGCGGTGATGGAACAGCTCCGTCCCTGGATTGTTGAAAATTTACATGTTGGATTATCATTGCGCTCACCACTGGCGGTTTGCCAGAAGGGGTGGGCGGTCCTCCTCACGGTTTGTACTATCTGAGCGTTGTTCTCTTATTTGGAGTGTACATGGGAGTTGCAAACTCAATATCATCATGAAGACTTCAAAATCTATACGATTTGCAGACATACATAATTGTCACAGGTACCTACCTATAGGTCAACACAAGACTCAAGGCTTCAAGTCGAAGAATTATCTGAAGAAGGCATTAGAACATGTATGAATGTTTGAAGGACATGAATGATTATCAAAGACGAGAACAAGCACCCTCAGACACGAAAACTTTGTCCTGCATGGTAATAGGACATATGCTTGTCATTTTTATTAAAAATCATCGCAGGGCGGAGACGGGAGAAATAGGATTTACAAAGGAAGGAAAATAGATGCTTACCTTCTTCAACGAAGTAATTCAACAGTAGATCCCCCGTGTTCTATGACACAGCTTCGAGTCAGTCCGACATTCATGATAGACATGCAAGGACGACAATTGCTTCAGCGGGTGGTGTGTGCAAGCGTATGGTTCATGTGTGATCGCCCACGCATAACGGAGAAATTTCTTCTTGAGCCGAGTCCGCTTACTGGACACTCACGCGATCGTTTAGAAACAGAACGAGAAAAATGTCTAGAGATGAAAAAGATTAGTGTGAGGACTTGAGGATTATGGGTAAGTCAAAGGAAAGGAAAAAAAATAGAGGCTCAGTTGGTGATGCATGTTTCGAGTATGGATCATCGAATATGGATAAAACGTCACCAGCTCGGAATATGGAAAATATCATCAACGCCACAGCCAGAAACAGCACTTGCCTATGGATTTGTCATCTTCTGGGACATGTTCTGGAGGACCGCAAGAACAACCAACGATCCGCGTGGAAAAAATTGGACGTTTTATGTGACCCTATATTAGAGCTCCGATTGAAAACTACTATACAGTTTCTAAAAGCGTTTCCGCTCCGCAAATTTGACCACAACCTCTTGTGGTTTACAACATTGCCCTGTCCTGTTGGTGAGTCCCTTTATCCTTCTTTGCTGCATCGAGTTACCTCGCATCGTATGATGTTAAACTCAGTTCTGCTTCCGAACGAGAGAAACTAACCTCTTGTGGACAACCTTTTTACCAAAAACTTTTCTCTGATCTTCTCGATATCTCGTTTCTTTACAAATCTTGTGCTAACACCGATCCTCTCACCAGGTTGTATCACCATCTACTTACTAAGAAACTTTGTTCGCTTGGGATCCCTTGGCTCTGGCTCAGTGTGAGTTTCTTTCTTGTTTGGATTTTGCTTCGGTTTTTTCGAGACGAAAACAAGTTCATCCATTCGTTGACTGTTGCGTCCACTGTTCGAGCTTCGCGATCCCCTTCATCTAGGTGGAGGTTGTGCGCGCCCATTCCGTTCTGGATTGGGTATGCCGGGCCAGTTGTTCGTGACACGGCGTGGCAGATGAAAACACCGGCTTCTCTGACTTCTTTTCGTAATGCTTGATGATTTATACTGTAGTCTTGCTGACATTTTTGCACCTTTTAGTCTGCATCCTGCTTCTGTAGTGAGTTTGTAATTCAAACACTAGATAGCTTGAATATATTTTTCTGTCTGTCTTTGATTCAGTTGTGTCACAGCTCTTGTACTCGCTACCTGCTTGAATTAATGTTCAATTTCGTCCCGCGTAACAACATTGAAGCTGTCTGAATGCTAGGTGATGACGGCATTTTTTCAAGATGTCACGTGTCGGACTAAAAGTAAACTGATCTTGCTCCTTGCCGTCATGGACAGCGGCAAGATGGCTGTGGACGCTGCCAGGAATGACGAGCAAGCATCACTGTCTGCTTTCGTGGAACCACCGGATGATATAGCTGCAACGGAGTCTGCCACAGAGACACAAGTAGCGATTTCAAGGACGATCCAGGTTCCCGAGGGAAGCAGCGAAGCTCCTGGAGTGATTGGCGAAGAAACAGTAATAAAGGAATTCACGAAACACGACCCTGCAGCCTCAACCGAACAACCTTCTTTGCCCTCACGACTGATCCCCGAGCATTCCCAGCCAGCGTCATCCATGCCCGTCGACGAAGCCCCCGTCGTTGGCCCCTCGAATCATGCAGAACGGCCTCAGCCCATGGACACCAATCCATACCCCATTGCTACTCCGGACCGCCCTCTTAACGTCACCGATGCTCTGAGCTATCTTGACGCCGTCAAGGTTCAGTTTTCCGAGCAGCCTACCGTCTATAACCAGTTCTTGGACATCATGAAAGAGTTCAAGAACGAAAAGTGAGCTGATGTTTTGTTCTTCTTGCTGTCGTGGCGTGTGCACACGCCGTTTCCTATTCCAGAGAATTGCATTTTCCGTCTTGCGTCATGTGTTTCTTGTGTGTCCTCATCTATTCTACAGGATCGATACACCAGGCGTTATCAAACGTGTATCTCAACTTTTCAATGGTCATCCATCGCTTATACAAGGGTTCAATACTTTTCTACCTGTGGGATATCGTATCGAGTGCTCGGATGACTACACTGGAGGCCTCATTACCGTTACTACGCCTACAGGCAGGCAGATGCAGACGACGAACAATGGAGGAAAAGGTCCTATCGTTTGGTCGGAAACGTCAGCGGACGGTGTTCCTCTTCCAGCTCCTCCCGTCGACGTGCCCGCCGGCAATCCACGTGCAGCTGTAGCTTCTCCCGCGCCCATCACGTTCCCCGCCAATGGCCAGGCCATCGAACCAGCAGTCCAGTATGTGCAGAAAATCAAGCAACGCTGTGATTCAGAGACGTATCGGCAATTTCTGGACATCCTGTCACAGTACCATTCGAATCCGGATTCGATTGATGAGGTAATCCCATCGTAGGCCTTCTCAGTCGGATAACGCCGCTGACATTTTTCTTTACTGTCTTTCTCCCTAGGAGGAAGTTTCCAGACAGATTGCGAGGCTCTTCAAGGACGCTCCAGATCTCCGTTCTGATTTCAGAATTTTTATGCCAGAAAGAAGTCAATCTAACCTTGATGATCCGTCGCCGGAGAGGACAGGGACACCGTCCGCGGAGAAGGGCAAGCGGAAGCTTGATACTGTTGCGAACAATGCATCGAATTTGCCACAGAAGAGAAAGCGGAAAGTTGTTGAAAAGGGCGAGCGGGAACGAGAACGAGAACGAGAACGAGAAGCGCTTTCTGTTCGTTCCACAGCTACTAGCAGCAAGGTGCGTTCCTTTGCGATTCATGAAGAGAAATCAGTTTGCTGACTCAACATTATGATGTAGGTAAAGAAAACCAAGTATGCTGTTGGCCAGGATCTGACTCCCTCATCGTACGACAAGATACCCCCACCTTCATCTCCACGCCGTGTAGCTCAAGCACCTAGGATGCCGCCACCAAATGACGATTCGCAGTTTTTCGATAATGTTAGACGATTTTTGGACAACAGGGATACATACAACGAGTTTCTCAAGGTTGTCAACCTTTTCACGCAAGACTTTATCGACAGTGCGCGGTTAGTCCAAGAGGCGCGCAACTTCTTGGGCGATAGCGAGCTTTTCAAGCAACTCAAGACTATCCTGGGATGGAACGAGCGGAAGGAGAGAGAAGTCTTTGAGGCTGAACAGCAGACGTGGACGCGACCGACCGTGGTGACGTTAGCGAATCGCCTAACGCAGGCGAATTTGACCATGAAGCAAGGAAGCTATCGTAGTTTACCAGCTTCCGTGAGTCAACATAGATTGTTTTTTCAACTTCATCGACTCATGTTCGTCTCTCTAGGAGGTCAGCGTGTCGTGTACAGGACGAGACGAAATGTGTCGTTCAGTTCTTAACGATGAGTGGGTATCTCACCCTACGTGGACCAGTGAGGACTCTGGGTTCGTCTCGCATAGAAAGAACATCTACGAGGAGGCCCTGCACCGCAGTGAAGAGGAGCGACACGAGTACGATTTTCATATCGACGCGATCGTGCGCACTATTGCGATTCTCGATCCCATCAATATCAAAATCCAGCAGCTGAGCCTGGATGATCGTGGGGCGTTCAAGCTAAAACCGAATCTTGGCGGGACGTGGAAACCTCTTCATACGCGCGTGATTAAGAAGTTGTATGGGCGCGAAACGGGGATGGATGTCATACACGCGATGCAGGAAACACCACAGGTGGCTGTACCTGTTGTGTTGGGTCGGTTGAAGCAGAAGGAAGAGGAGTGGAAGCGGGCACAAAGGGAGTGGAATAAGATTTGGAGGGAGGTGGACGCAAGGAATTATACCAAGAGCTTGGATCATCAGGGCATTTGGTTCAAGGTGTCAGATAAGAAGGCGAACACGGTCAAGGCGTTCGTGAACCAGATTGAGGCAGCGAGGGAAGAGCAGATGGCGAAACGGGCGTCGTTGATCGATCCGTTGTTTGCGAGGACAAGACCGCGCCACCAGCTTGAATTTGTCGTGGACGATGTGACGGTGTTGCAGGATGTGCTGAAGTTGACGTTCTCGTTCCTTGATCGGACGCAGGCACAGATTAATTTCGTGGAGAGGAAACGGATAGAGGGGTTCCTTAGGTCTTTTGTGCCGTTGTTTTTCATGCTCGACCCGGTGGCGTTCAATACGTGCTTCACGGTGGTACAGGAGGTGTTCGATAGCGATATGAGCGATGATGTGGGGAGCGCTGTGGATGACGTTGAGATATCATCCATGACGAGTGGGAGCACGAGGAGGAATCAGCGGAAAGGCGGGAATATGTCATCGGGTGGAGATTTGAGAAAGAAGTTGTTGAAGAGTGAGCAAGTCAAGGCGACGAACCGTAAGACGAGGGCGCAGGAGGCGGCTTCTCCTATCGTGTCAAGGCTGGCGTCGCCTGTTCTAGCTGAGGAAGACCCAAGAGTAGATCCATTAGCGCAGACGAGGAAGTTGTCGAGGAAGAATATATTCTTCACCAATACTACCTTCTATGCGCTTTTACGGTTGATCGAGGTATGGTCGTCGTTTGTGGGTGTATTCACTGCCTGACTGGTTTGCGTCTTCAGGTCTTATATTCTCGTCTTAGCCTCTTCAAATCTATTGGAGCTAGGCTAGCCGCAGCTGGTCCTTCTCGTTACAACCCTGTGGCGCAGGAACTTCAAGTCCCTCCCGCGATCGACATGATAATTCTTGGTGATCGAGCTGGTAAGGCGGAGCATTACTATGATTTGCTTTTGGAGTCGGTTGAACGGCTGTTCGATAATGAGATTGAGCAGCCCGTGTTTGAAGATCAGATGAGGAGTATGTTCGGCACTAAGGTGAGCTCATTGTTACGGACGTTGGTTTCGACAGCTTTCTGATCCGGCAAACAGGAGGCATACAAGTCTTTCACGATTGATAAGGTCATCGGGGCGATCATCAAGCAGGTCCAAGCTGTATTTGCAGATCCCAAAAGTCAAGATATCTTGGAAATCCTTAAGAAGGAGAGATCTCTTGTGTCGCCGACAACGCAGGACCAGATCAATAGCAGAAGGAATGCTGAAAAAGTCTTGGGACCTGATGACAACCTATTCCGGATTGATTGGGTATGTGTCCAACTTTCTGGGCCGATAGCAAATTTCTGATGTAGACTTCAGCTTCCTGAATCCCGCACTATGACTGTACAACTCATTGGCAAGGATGACTCGAGTTTTGATGATTCTGAAGTCCTGACGGGCAGGTGGCAAGCATACATTGACTCATATGTCTCGGTCAGCAGGTTTTCGTGCCGTCCGTGAGTTCGATGTCTAACAGACTGTATGATGAACAGCACGATACCACAGAAGGCGTCTCCTCTTCAAAAGTCAGGTCTCCCTTTTTACGCAGGTCAGCTAACATATCACTTCAACTCTTGATGGAAACACACTGAAGGTACCTTTGTGTAAAGGAATTTGCCTCCAGCTATTCGTGAATTACCGCCGAACTGCATCTCGCAGGATGGTCTTGAGATCAAGATATGTGTGCGGACCTATCGGCTGTTCTTTGTCTCGAAAACGGAAGACTTCATGTGGAAGATTTCTACCGGGGATGAAACGAAGAAGGCCATAGAGCACCTGAGGAACCGGGAAAAATATAGAAAGAGGTGGTTAGAGCAAGCTAACAAGCCACTTTAGGCGGACGGGATTGAGGTGAAGATTTGGTTTTTATTTTTTTCTTTTCAAAGATATCTGTAACCATATAAGTATTATACCAGAGAGAGACCGTGCTTAGAGAGGAGAGTCTCCGGCCGAATCCAGTGTACGTCTATCCTTTGTCCATGTATCAGAAGTGACTTTCACCGTGCTCTCGACGGAGACGGGGCTCAGTCAAAAGGATCTTTTTGGCGATTACTATCCATTCAACCTTGAAGTTATTTCAAACAAGGGCTGGTATCATTTGGTTTCTGTGAAACGAACCATATGTCTTCTTGAGTAAATAACGCTGTAGTCGATTGTATCATTTCCGACTAAGAAGGGTGTGAAGGGTATACAAAGGGCACAAGAAAAAGGACGTGAGGGTGAGAAGTGGGACGTGATGGGACGTGATGAGGACGTGAATGAATTTGCAACCCTGCAGAGAATATTCAAAGAATATCTAAGTACGTGCAATAGTATTTGACCTTGAATGTCAGTAAGCAT